>PVIU01005987.1:0-106673 GCA_004026605.1 Ondatra zibethicus
GCGTGTGTGTGTGTGCGCGTGTGTGTGTGTGTGTGTGTGTGTGTGTGTGTGTGTCTCCTGCTCTTCTCTCCCTCCCTCCGTCCCTGCAATAGTCACTTTATCAAAGCAGGTAGAAGGGACTCACCACCCTCACTACCTTTCCCTTCCCCTTCTACCAGTGGGAACTACTTGCATTCAGGGAGAATCTGCTCAGCAAACTCCCCCTTCTGAGCCTGCACCTGGAAAACCAATGAAGAGAGGGAGAAAAACTAAATAGAACTGAACTTTCCACCTGACAGAGTCAGACAGATTTCCAAAAATTCATGGGGGAGGGCAATTCACACTGGAGGCTTCTTTTTGCTAGAGGATGGTACCCTGCAGAAGCTCTGAGGAGCAAAACCCAGGATGGTGGACTCTGAAATACGGGCTGTTGGTTGGCTGCCCTCTCTTGGTTTGGGGGCAGCGTGTCATGTGAAAAACCATGGGCTGGTGGCTATTGGGTATGAAACACAGAGAGATGAAGGAAGACACCATGGAGACCAACTATGGTCTTCAGCAATCCACTCTACAATTCTAACAGCCAGAGACAAGTCTGGGGGTACCCAACCCAGAGAAAGGATGATGTTCAAGGATACAGAAATGCTAATTGCCACGATTTGACCGTGATGCATTATAAATATGTATCAAATTATAATAGCCTAATTATGTCAATTAAGAAAATCTCAAACCAGGCATGGTGGTGCATACCTTTAATCCCAGCACTCAGGAGACAGAGGAACGTGAATCTTTCTGTGAGTTCGAGGCCTGCTTGGCCTAAATAGTGAGTTACAAGACAGACAAAGCTACATATCGAGACTCAGTCTCAAAAAACAAAACAAAATGAAACAAACCAGTTTTAAACTGGGCATCATGACCCATTCCTGTAACAGTGATATTTGGAGACCGAGACGGAACTGCTGTGGGCTCCAGGTGGGTCTGAACTTCCATGCAAGATCTTGTCTCAAAACAACAAGAACAAAACCCCAAACAAAGCAAAATAAATCCAAAAGCCAGATTTTGTGGGAAGCACGGAGATCTTGCAACTTCTTTCTTGAAAAAGAAAAGGGCTGTGAATCGGAAGGACAGAATATTTATCACTGAGCACTCCAAGAAACCCTCAGAGTCACTTCCTGAATCGGCAAGAGCCACAGACAGGCAGGAAGCTGTGCCTAGATCCATGCTGCTGCCCTCTCAGCATGCGCAGGGTCTTGAAAAGGCATTCCTTCCTGAACTGCCCATGGCTGTGCATTTTAGAAGGGATTCTATGTTAAATGTCAAATAAAAAAAAATGTGAGCATCTCTATTGTTCAAGGGCAGCATACAATGTTACAGGAATGACAGAAAACCATTCATCCTTTTTCTCGGTCTGAGGGTGTGCTACATATAATTGTTATATACAAGAAAGATATCCTCAAGAAGCTTAGATGTCAAAGGAGTGGAGATGTGCAACTATTACTTGTTCATTAATTAGAGAAAGGGATTTTAAAGATAGGCATGATTTACAACGTCTGCATTACCTGGGTCTTTGGATAATGAGTCCCTCTCCCTGAGACAGAAGGCTTATTTCTAGCTGGTGGGGAAGGCAAGGATTCCCGGAGAAGGTGAGGCTGGGGTGAGGGCTCCCACTGAGGGGCCAGGAGGATTTGAACAGTGGGAAGAAACAGGTGATCCTGGGTAGAGGCGATTGTGTGAGGGAAGAAATAAGTCTGGATGGGAGGATGACTAGGCACCCTGGCTGGCTGGAGGGGACAGAATAAGAACAGCTTGGGAAGAAGAGGTTGCTAGGCATGTGATACATGACTAATCTCAGTACTCAGGGGGCTGAGGCAGGAGGCTAACCCGGGTGTCTCAGAAGAAAAGAAAAAGAAAACAGACGGATTGGGTCCATGCCAATTCCCCCAACTAGAGAAAGAGGAATTTCTGCAGTAACTGTAACCAAGATCCATCTCCCTGTTCCATTTGTTGACGAAGCTGCAAAGATGATTTAATACTGTGAAAATGTGGCCACAGATGGCAGCCGGGATTAGGTGCCCTGGAAGGGATGGCCTGCACCACAGCTGTATAAATGACATTCTGTATCGGCTCAGAGACTTGCTGGACAAGTGCTGAGAGGGCTCCAGCCTGGGTGTGGGCGTGACCCAGGGGAAATCCAGGTCCTCCTATGGGCTTCTTAGCCTCACAAACAAAAGAATTGAAGGATGGACTCAATTGAGGCACAAGGACAGCTGTATTAGAGATTCAAAGAAAAACCCCAGGGCAGGTAAGCTGTGAACCTCAGCAGGTGCCTGGAGGAGGCGAATGGAGGGAAAGAGAAAGCCACAGGAGCTGGTATGGAGGTGAGACACATAGTGGGAAGGGAGGTAGAGTCAGCCACCCAAACTGGGAGGGCAAGAGTGCCAAGTGTCACCTAGGATACAGAAGAAGAAAGGTGAAACTGCACTTCCTCCCTGAAGAACAGAGACCCTGCCCATCTCTTTAGCATGGCTCATGGTAAGTCCACCTTTGCAGCGGATGGCCTTTAGCCAAAAGGATGACCCAGCCTGTCTCAGTTACTGCTCTGTGGCTGTGAGGAGACACCACGGCCAAGGCAACTCTTACAAAAGAAAGCATTGGATTGTGAGTTTATAGTTTCGATGGTTAGTCCATGACCATCGTGGCAGAGAAGTACGGTAGCATGGTGCTGGGGCAGAGCTAGGAGCTTTACAACTGTAGACAGCTGGCAGAGGGCATGAGATTGGGTCCGGTGTGGGATTTTGAAACCTTAAAGTGCACCTCTAGCAACACACCTCCCTGCACTGAGGCTACAAACACCTCCTAATCCTTTCAGATAGTTCATCAACTTGGGACTAAGCATGCAAATATACAAGGCTATGGAGGGCACTCTCATTCAATGCCTGCCACACAGCCCAGCTGGAATGCTGTGTCCCCGCCTAAGCCAGAGATTGTATGCAGATGACTAGAGCCCCTCCTGTTCTAACAGGAGGATGACCCAGAGCAGAAACTTCAAGGTGTGAAGCCATGATGCGGGAACAAGAAGAGACACCACCAGAGATGCTGCTTATAAGGGATGATGGTCTTAGCTTAGGAACTGGGGACAAGGTTACTAGGTGGGCTCACTAATAGCGGGTGTACCCTGGATGTAGCTTCACTTGGTGTACTATGAATAAAGCCAGAACTGCAACATGGCCCACAGGACCCGTGCCACCTGCTCCATCTCCTCCAAAGGATCATGCTGATAATACTTCTGTTCTCCTTTGCATGCTAATAGAGTGTAAGAGCACCCTCCAGGCCTGCAACAGAATACACTCCTGTACCTTCCTTACAGACAAACATGTGGCCCTCTCAGCTCATTGAACTGGCAGAAATGCAAGAAGGAAGGGACCGTGGTCTCTAAAACACAAAACTCCAAAACTTGGATTTGAAGAGGCCCATTTCACACTATCTAGAAACATGAAACAAGCGGCTATCCTGTCCTTGCCCACACACACTAGAACTGTTCAATCAGCAGCAGCATCTTAACCAGAAAACTTGTCTGAGGTCTCCTCTTGTATTACAGCCTTTGCTTGGAATGCTCCAATTGTGTTTACCACTCTAGTTGGAGCTGAACTGGGAGAGTAGGGTCCAAAAATGAGGCAGACTAAAGTCTCCTGCAATAGCCAACTTTATTCGGAGCATCAGACAATTTACACTGTGGAGTAAGGTATTCAATCACGAGGACGAGCCGCATGTGGCAGAAACATGTTTTTCCATAGAGGCACACGAATAATAACAGCTGAAGTCAACTCACTCCTATCCACTCCATTGGGGGGGGCACAAAAACACCTTCTAAGAACAATTCTGTGTTTAGAAGAAACCGAGGTCACACAGCTCTCATCTTGTTTTTTTTGGCGTTTTCTCAGGAGCACTCAGGCTTCTCACATGACCGTGTTCTGACACACTGCACAGGTTTCTTTTAGAGCTTGGGGTATTATGGATGCTGGGAGCTCTGCTGGCCCTGCCTGGCCTTTCTCCACTGCTGCTGTCTTTGCATCTGCCCTCCACCCAGGGAACTTACTATGCAACCCTCTGCCTGGATAACGCCCTCTCTCAGACTCTCATCAAATCACATTGGCACAAGGGCATTTTTTGGCCTCCCAAGTTAACCTAGCCCTGTTAATCTTATATGACAAGCATTATATACTTTAATATAATGTGCTGGAAGATCCGAGCACAGCTAGGTTCACGGCTCTTTTGCTCAGTCATGTACTATATACATACTGCACCTAGCACTGAGGAGGAGGAGGAGGAGGAGAGAGAGAGAGTCCCAGAAGGCCTTAGACAAAGTTTTAGAATATTCACACAGGACAAAAAAACAAGTTTGCAAAAAGGAAGGCCGAAAACAATTTCCTCCCCACCCACTGAGGCAACTAAAACCAGACACCATCGCAGGCACAGAGATAACTCCAAGGTCCAAGTGTGACCATGGATCTTTGTGCTACTAAAACACACACCTGTGGGTGGAGATTTACAATGCTAATGAAAACGCACAATGCAAGAAGTTGTATGAAGAATGATATGTAACAAAGCATGTGAAGAAAAGGCTGTGATATGTAAATGAGTCCCCAAAGACCACGCTAAGGTAACAAAAGGCCAGATGCTCAAAATCTTTGTAGAGCAAGGCTCTTTGAGTTGTTGAATTGTAACTGTCCCCTTCCTTCCTTGAAGAGTCTTTTTTTTTTTTTTTGAGACAGGGTTTCCCTGTAGTTTTGGAGCATGTCCTGGAACTAGCTCTTGTAGACCAGGCTGGCCTTGAACTCAAAGAGATCCACCTGCCTCTGCCTCCCAAGTGCTGGGATTAAAGGTGTGTGCCACCACCACCCAGTTTGAAGTGTCTTTCTTAATAAATTCCCTCACCATATACACTCTCCACGCATCTAATTATTTGCTCCGGGACACAAGAATATAAAACAGTCCTGGAGGTACCCACCAAACCCCTTCATCAGTCATTATCAGTTTGATACACATCACTAGGTAAGAGTGCATGGGAAACCTGAAGTCAGGCTGGACTTGACAGTGATGTGAACGGGGGCTGGGGCTGAGTGGAGATGGCAGAGAAGTAGGCCACTGGAGTCAGTAGAAAGAGTAAGATTTAAAGAACAGAAACTCAGGCTGTGGAGATAGCTCAAGGGCTGAGTGATTTCGTGCAGCCACGGGGACGTGAGTGCGAGTCTCCGTGCAGTCATGGGGATGTGAGTGCGAGTCTCTGTGCAGCCACGGGGATGTGAGTGCATGTCTCCGTGCAGCCACGGGGACCTGAGTGCATGTCTCCGTGCAGCCACGGGGACGTGAGTGCGAGTCTCCATGCAGTCATGGGGATGTAAGTGTGAGTCTCCAGCTCCCCATCATTGGAACACCTGCACCTGTGACCCAAAGATCATGGGAGGCAGAGACCAGAGGGTCACTAAGACTTGCTGGTTGTCACCCTGTGACTGCATTCAGAATTTATGCAGAAGTTCAAATCTTTCTCCCACGGAACCCACGGTTTTGTTCATCCCACACAATCTGCCCTGTGCTGGGACAGAACTGCATGCCACTCAGGTTGTTTCTTCACAGAGCTCACTCAGGCAGGCTCTTGCAAAGTAAACCAAGAACACCAGGGTTAGAGTGGCTCTGAGGACCAGCATTGCTCGCTGCAGATGGAACCAAACAGAGTGCCCATGCTGAATTCCTCCTTCCTTTCCTCGCTACCCACCCCGTCACTGAGGTTTGTCAGGGTAAACACACACGGTTCTCTAGAGAAAATAAGAAAAGAATAAGCTAAAGCAGAAAGGGATGCTGGGAACGGCTCACTTTCACTAGCCCAACTTCCTGACCCACTCGCAAGCAGCCTTAGCACCCGGAAGGATCAGGGGAAATCTCTTGACATGGCAGATACTTAATCCACTAAAACTGACAGGCAAAGGCAGCAATGGAGGCCATAACTACCCAAATGCTTTCAAAGAGAGGAGACAAAAAAGGGCGGTTTTTACTTTGGTGGCTGATGGCTGGTAAGGACTGGCCTTTTTGCCTCTTCTGTCCTCCAAACTCACCACAATTGTCCCTGCTTATAACAGCAGTCCTTGTAGCTGCACCCTAGGAGGGAATGCGGAGACGCTGCTGGGGATCCCATGTCCTTCTGAGGTCCACTGATGGGTCAGTCTATCTACACTCAGGGCCAGCTGAGGAGAGCAGCTGTCTCAGGCTCCTTGCTTAGAGCTCTGCCTACAGAGCGCCTTGGAAATCTTTGCCAATTAGCGCTGGCTTGGAAGGCTCTGTGAGAACTCATCCAGTGCTTCTTAGAAGCAGGAAGTTCCTCACAGGTTTCCTCAAAAGAATATGTGTTGCATGCTCCTGTGAGGGTGAGTGCAAGCTGGTGTCCTCGGCGTCAGTGCCTGCCTGAGACAGAATCACGTGCTCCGTTCCGTGTGAGGAGAAGGTGCAGAGAGCAGCAGAAACAGCCCCCACTTTATTTTAAAGAAAACTGATGTTAATTGTTCTCAGAGCTGGACTTTTTTCCCCCTCAAAATTAAAACTTTTTTTTTCTTTTGGATTTAATGAAGTACTGCTAGCTGAAGCCAGTTTGACATAGTCAAAGATGTCAGGCTCATGGAAGGTGTGCAAGATGGTTTATAACCGAACCCTGAACCCTTTTAAAGACAATAAATGTGGAGGAAGGAAGGAAGGAAGGAAGGGAGGAAGGAAGGAAGGAAGGAAGGAAGGAAGGAAGGAAGGAAGGAAGGAAGGAAGGATGGAGGAAGAATACATACAATACGTGCTGGGCAGAGCCCCAGGGCAATGGTATAACTTTAGAAAGCACATCTCCAAGAGGCTGTTGAAAACACCAGGGCCTTTTGCAAATAATTGTTGAACTGCATAACAAGCAGCAAGCATAATCCTATAATCACATCAGGTTTATCTGATACGGATTCACTTTCCCAGTTACTACTTCTCAGGGGCGGGAATCGGCAGGCCAGTGAGGCCCACAGGCAGCTCCTGTTACATCTCCAGGACTGCACTGTGATTTGACAGCAGGCACGCGATAAAGGTTGGATAAGCACAGGAAGAGAAGGAAATATTAGGAAGAGTGCCCCTCCACTTCTATTGGTTCCTCTTGTTTCTAGTCCTTTCCCTCCCACCCATCTCTGCCTTGTGAGAAAAAGTTTGTTTTTATTAGATTTTTTTCAATTTTATGTGTTTGAGTGCTTTGCATGCATGTATGAATGGGCTCCATGTGCATGCCTGCTACATGCTGAGGTCAGAAGAGGCCTAGAAAGACCCACCATTTGGGTGTTGGGAATTGAACTTGGGTCCTCTGCAAAAAGCAACTATAATAAGTCATAACTTACATAATAAGTCATCTCTCCAGTCCCAAGACAGCAGCGCTGTGATGGCCTATGAGCCTGGACTTAAAGAGCCCTGGCCCTGCTACTTTCTGAGTGGCCTGGGAGTATAAACAACTGAACTTGCCTGGGACTCACTTTCCTCATCTGAAAAATGGGAATACTGACACCTGCTTTAATGGGTTGCTGCGAGCACTGAATGGGCTAATGGTGGTCAAGGGGTAAGGAAGCAAGTGGCTAACACAAAATGGAGAGAAAAAGATGATGAAGTTTTACCATTATTGTCAAAAATATCTCCTCTGGGTTTTCTTCCTCTCTGCCCTCTTACCTAGAGTTGTTCAGTAGTATTACGCAGACAGAAATAAAACTAGAGGAAACAGAGTCAGTGACCAGAATCCCGTGAGGGACATAACAGTCTTACATCTGGTGTGGCTTGATTTTGTGGGTTTTTTTTTTGTTGTTGCTGTTGTTTTGTTTTTTCGAGACAGGGTTTCACTGTGGCTTTGGAGCCTGTCCTGGAACTAGCTCTGTAGACCAGGCTGGTCTTGAACTCACAGAGATCCGCCTGCCTCTGCCTCCTGAGTGCTGGGATTAAAGGCGTGCACCACCACCACCCGGCTGATTTTGTGGTTTTTTGTTGTAGCTGTTTTGTGCTTTTATACAAGGTTATTCTCTGTTGCAGAAGAAGCTGACTGCAGACTCAGTGGGTAGCTCAGGCTGGCCTCAATCTTATAGTGACCCTTCGGTTTTGGCTTCCCAAGTGTTGGTATGAGCCACTGCGCTGAACCTCATGTTCACACCGACAGCCAGTGCTGACCGACACGACATCTTCAGAAGTTTCCCCGGGACAGAATGCAGTGTTCCGATTGGGTCTCCTTTGCTGGACCTGTTAGAGCAGTGGCACTTTCGGCCTCTCTTACACATGCAACCAGACTTCCAGAATCGAGCCATGCCACACTAAAGCTTAATATTAAGTTCCCAGTCAGCCATTCCTCCTAGCCTGTTTTTCCGTCACCTGCCTGCCACAGTGCATCTGACCCAGCCTGCTGGACTTGCTTGAGAACGCTCAATCGTCTGTCTCTCCGTAGCCTGATTGATCTCTGTACTCATCATCGCCAACAGCCCTGGGGACAGCTGCAATGTGGTGTGTGTAACTCGGTAGTTACAGCTGCATGTACAGGAGGTAGCCAGGGTGGCGAACTGAAACAGGTAGCTACCCCTGAAGACAGCACCACCCCACTCTGTCTTCCCCAGCTGGGACACTGCCACCCTGCTGCCTCTTCCGCTCCAGTCTCTTTGCTCTCTCACAACCACACCTACTGTGTGCAGGGCCGGGAAGGTGAGAGCGGCCGAAGACAAGAGGGCAAGCGTAGAGCATTCCACATCATGTCAGGGTGTGTGGCAGAGGACATGGTTTGTAAATAAGAGGGCTGGTGGAAAACCCACTCTGGAAAATGCTATGTGAATGGACGAGACAGCCTCTCTGGTCTAGATGGAGACACAAAGGAAACATTTGGGAGGTTACATAATTCAGCACTGAGCCTGCTTCTTCCGTTTATGTACCCAGCTGGCCAGGGGTCCCCAGGTTCTATCAGAAAGTCCATCTTCACAGAGGAGCTTCTAAACAGCTTCGGTTCTAGTGAAGGGGCTTTCTTGTCAAAGGCTCCCTTGCCAGGTCCCTTGGGACACCAGCACAGTGCAAATGGCACACTCTGTCTCTCCCATCATCTGCAGTTAGCAGGCAGAGACTTCTCACCAGAGAAAGGCAAGCGATGTGCCTCAAAGGGCACTTCAGCCAACAGTTCAGAGCATGGTCCATAGGGAGGAAGGAACTGAACTTTCAAAGACTTTGAAACCTATTTAACTAAACATAAGCAGAGACTTTTAAATGGGAGCCAGGACTGGGCTCTCCTAACTAGGGATCCTGATGTGACCCAAGCAAGGCAGAGACACAGTAAGAGAGAGGCTAAAGGAGGAGGGCCTAAGACAAAACAACCTTCCACCTACTGAAACAACCACTTTGTTAGGAAAAATACCAGACAGAACATCATAATAAACACCACCAGATCCAAACTCCAACTCCAAAAAGCACCATGAGAAGAAAAGATAGAAAGAAATGGTTGTAGGATGGTGCTCTAACAGACAAGGGTTTTAAAACAAACACTTTATAATTCCAGTAAGACTATCGCATTAAACTTGGGTTAATATGCCAAAACAAACGTCCTTCCTAGAATATTAAGGACATTTCTCTAATATTCCTCACACATTCTGTTGGTGTTTATAAACGTCTGACTGTTGTCAATCAGTGTGTGTGCATGTGTGTTCACACATGTGATATATATGTTTGTGTGTCTGATATATATGTTTGTGTGGGTATGTATTTGTGGATCTATGTACAGAGGATAGAGGTCAATATTGTTTTTTTTTTTAATTTGGTGGCTCTCCACTTTAGTTTTGTTTTTTTTTTTTTGTTGGTAGATGTTTTTTCTTGTTTGTTTGTTTCAATCCAGCCTCTCGCTGAACTTGTAGTTCACCTCTTTAGCTAAGTTGGCTGGCCAGTGAACTCCAGGGACCTGCCCATTTCTCCTTTTCCAGTGCAGAGACCACAGACAGATGCTGCAATGCCGGATTTACATGAGTGTTTGAGATCTGAACCCAGGTCTTCACATTTGTGTGGCAAACATAGACTGAGTCATCTTCTCTAGCCCCCAGAAGCGGCTTGTAGGATACAGTCCAGTGGCAAGGATCAGGTAGAACCTAGCATGCTGGCAGGGGCATCCTGTACTGGGTGAAGTCAGCTTCAATTTGTGTTGCATTTATCCCTCTGAACAGAGAAGCACTCCCATCAAAACATTTCTCTGGTTTTCCGAGCCAAAGGCACTTCCAGAGCCAAATAATTTTGAAGGCCTCAAGGGGCTAATTTCAGTCTGAGCCCTCAGACCAGTGGGCTCTCCAGCCTTAGAAAGGTCTCTGCGTTATACTACAAGGAACTGAGGTAACTGCTGGTCCCTTTGACTGGGGCCAAAGACATCGAGGATAATTTTTTGCTGGATTCATAGAAGGTGGGGAAGTCACCGATAAATGTCAATCATCCCCCAGGACCTGCCTTTATTTCTTCAATTAATCAGAGCTAAAATGTTAATGAACCCTAAAGGCTTCCATCTTGGTTGGTATGAACTGGAATAACAGATGGCTTGCAAGCTACGAGCCCAGGACTGGGCTGTGGGAAACCCCAAGAGGAACAAACAGGTCTCTAGGCTCTGGGAACAAACACTCCTCCTGGGATGAGCTAAGAGCATACAAAATGTTGAGGGGCAACCAATCAGTAGCTAATTCTACCAAGACAGTTAGTGTGGCAGTGGGCAGGAAGGCCCAACACGAAGGGAAGGTTCCATTTGAAATGGACCTCAAAGGGCAAGTGCAGTTTCACTACAGAGAGATGCAGAAAAATACAGTGGGAGCCAACGATCCGCGTGAAAGCTGGCTGAAGAGAGGGGGTCACATGGCCCAGGGAGAGCAAGGGGACAGTGCTAATTAGGCAGAGCCCAACCTGCAAAAGGTAGGGCTTTGGATCAGGCGTCATGGACCCACTGAGGGGTTTCCACGGGCAATGTGACAATCATGGAGGAAAGGGCCAGGCCTGGCTGGAGGGGGTGTTAGAGAGTGATGTTTCCACCTTTCCTCAGGAACTTGGAAAACTGCCCCTTAGGCTGAGGATGACACCAGAAGGGAGCTTCATCTGTGTGGTATGGGATACCTGGTCACACTTGCCATCTCACTCCAGGGTCTTGCTGTGATAGCGGGTGTCCTAGCCATAAGCCCAGCAGACAGGGCTTTCCCTTGCTCTCCCCACAGCAGGCCTGCAGGCCTGCAGGCCTGGCAGGTTCCCTGTCCTGTGACACTTCTCAGTTGCGTGCCCTCTTGCCTGGCCTGCTTGTGCGGGCATAGGATGTGACAGTCCATGCCTTAGATTATGTAAACAGGACACAGCTCTAACCCTTTCCTCAAAACCTCAGTCATTTGTTTTTAGGGGACAGACACAGCCTGCTACAGAGCGAGCCATAAGGAGGGGATAATATCTAATCCAGCACTGGCTTTCTGAACCTATTAAATGCCTGGACCACTCACTGGTTCACATGCTTCTGGGAGAACCAACTTGGGAAATGCTGTAGAAAAAAGCAGAGTGGGAAATCTGTGCATTGAATGGAAAACAGAGTCAGTGCCCTGGACTTATTTGTTTCTCATTTGCTTTGGAAAGCGATCGTCTTGAGTTTGGAAATCCACATTCCATTTGGGAAAGTAGACTATATTTCTGCTGACAGGAAGTTTGGCAGCGGGTAGATTTTTGCCATGTGAGCGCATTTTCTGGGGACACACTACCCAGCTCTTGTCCAAGATGCTTATCGAGGCTGTACCTTCAACCACAAAGCTTTAATTGTCACTGAATGGCTTTTAAGTTTTTATTTAGGATGCATTTTGGGAAAATAAAATGCAAGGCCTTCCTTCTGCAAACAGTGAGAGCTTCCGGGGAGCTTGTGAGTTAAACATCTTTAATGGAACCTAGAGTCAGTCTTCCTATGCCTGGGGGCTCCAGGGGTTTCAGTCCTGTGTTCAGCTGTATTACAACACGACTGGGATTGAATTTCTCCCAAGCTCTCAAAGGCCTTGAATCTTTGACCTAGTGCTATTAATGCAGTTAAACTTTTTTTTCTACACAGAAAGTGTTTGTTTGTTTGTTTAAAACCCAATATAACAATCAGCAAAACAAAAAAAGTTATGTTTCTCATAGAAAACAATGGCCCTAAGGTGTTAGGTTAAATTTCAAATTTGGAAGGAAAAATTGCTTAAAGCCATGAGCACACAGGCTAGAGTCTCCTCTTCTTGATTCTGCAGGCAGGAAGAGCCCAGGCAGGGGCCTGTGTTTGACACCACCACATACCACCATCTCATGGTTACTGAAGTTGCTCCATCTTCCCAAGCAGATGCTGATGCACCTGAGGTCCTTCCCCTCAGAGCAGAACGGGTGCTCACGCTTGTAGGAACATTCCGAGGCTGGGGCTTCCCCGGGAGGCACTGTTCTGGACGGGGGTTTCTGTTCTTGGCAGTGGAGCTGCTTGCCTCATTTTCTCCTAAATCCCATCAGGAGGATGTAAACTTAGCATAGCAAACTAGAACACAGACGTTTACCATAGGAGGTCACCAAACAGTTAACTTCAGCTCTGACATGAGCCATGAGACGAGCGGATAAGGATTGCACACAATGGATTTATAACACAGTAGGATTTTTTTTTCTTTCTTTTTTGGATGAAAGCAGTGACTGGGGACATCTCAGATGAAGAAATGGCCATGTTTTTAAACATTTGCATCTGTGAGTTGCAGAGGCTCAACATAAAGCAGATTTCCTATATCCACCAAAAGCCATTCTGGCATGAGAAAGTTCCCTTGCCTAAAGCAAACCAGATGTGTGAGTGGGACATGCCAATTCTCTTAGGGGTGTATCAACTTAGAACTACAGCGCGACCTCAGGAACTATATATTCTGTGAAGCCATGGGCATAGAATTCTGACCACATTTTATCCCTAAAAACACTGAAAGCAGAAACTTCATGTTGGAAAAAGGCAAATTATTAGTGCAGATGAAAATCCATTACCCATCCACAGTGTCAAAGGCTCTCTGCCAAGCAAACCGACCCCATACTGATTTTCGCTCTTCCAGTTCTTGCCATGTGCTGCATCAAGGATGCATATTCAGATCCACTCGATTGTTTAAACAGTTAGACTGTCACACCCTTGTATGTGCTTTCTAGGAGGGAAGACTACACCAGGGTCATCTGCACATGGGATCCACAGGCAAAGCAATATGGAACTGGGAACAGGAACCCAGGCTATCTCACTTGAAGTGCGGGTCAGAGTTCACAGAGCAAGGGCAGGTGCTCCATGGTCTGCAAGGTCCTGAGAAGAGGCGACAATGCATGCTGGCACTAAACAGGAAGAAAGGCAGGCCCGAGCCACCTGCCAGAAGAATACTAATAGTGAGGCAGACAGGAGAGAGAGAGAGAGGGAGGGAGGGAGGGAGAGGGAGAGACGGAGGGCGGGAGGGAGGGAGGGAGGGAGAGAGGATGAACTCCTTAGTGAGTGACCATCTGAAAGCAGCTGGGTACCATCTCAAACCTATCAGTATGTGAAATGAGAGAGCCACACAGCAATTCAGATGGGAGTGGTAAAAAGGAAAGCTCAGATGAATTCAAATCATACCCAAATGCTGGGTTGATTTCACATTACGGAAAGTCACAGGAACATTCTATTCAAATACACACACACACACACACACACACACACACACACACAGACATACACAGATCCACATACACAGAGACATACATACACATACACAGACATACATACACAGACACACACATACAGACACACACACAAACATACATACATACACACACACATACAGACACACAGGCATACATACACACACACACATACATACAAAGTATTAGATGTATTAAATGCAGCTGGGAGAGTTTAGTGCTTAGAATTGTTTGGGCACACATGAGTATAATTACAATCACGGTGACAAAGATCCACAGACTGATTAAGCATAGGCAGAACAAATACATATCCTTTCATTAACAGTTTTGCTAGCTTCACGGTGATGTGAATTAAACTTTAGCCTCTCTTTGCCTGAATTCACACAAAACTCACCCACAGCAGCGATTCATCTCTAGATAACAGTTTGTAGTGCTACAAACTTTCCATTTCCTTGTTTGTTTTCATGATGAATACTAGCAAGAAAGGGGTCTCTTAATTTCTTATGATTTTAATAAGACATAAAAATTTTTCTGAAGAAAACTTACTCCAATATTCAAACTTGTTTGAATGAGAAAAACTGACTACAAACAAAGGCTGTGCCTATTGTGCACTCTTCAGTAAAGATCCTTAACGCTGCCCTAAGAAGAATGAGCCACGACTGAATATATGAGCTGTATGCGAACAGGCAGGGCACTACACTGCAAAGGTTGACAGAGTGTTCCCACATTTTATTTTGAGAGCACTTCCCTTGGTTGGTTTCACTGATTTGTAGTGCAGTCCTCGCTGTCATGACTGCCACTTCTGAAGTGTTGTAAAAGGAGCGCAGGGCCCCTTGTTTCGTCCCAGCCGGCTCCCGTCCGTCCGGCTAGCTTAACTCCCAAAATAATTACACAGAAACTGTATTCATTTAATTACTGCCTGGCCCATTAGTTTTAGCCTCTAATTGGCTAACTCTCTCATCTTGATTTAACCCATTTTTAATAATCTGTATGTCACCACGAGGTTGTGGCTTACTGGGAAAGATTTAGCGTGTCTGACTTGGCAGCTTTATGCCGGTGGCTCTCTGTCTCTCTGTCTCTTCTTCCCAGCATTCTGTTCTGTCTACTCTGCCCACCTAAGGGCTGCCCTATCAAAAGGCCAAGGCAGTCTCTTTATTAACCAATAAAAACAACCCAAATACAAAAAAAACTTCCTACACCACTGAAGGAAAATATGCGGGGCAAAAGACCATGCTTTTAATGAAAGCATGTTTTGGCATTTGAACTTAATAATCAGATACCAGTGGCGTCTACAGAATTTGTCAACAGTGCAGACACTTAAACAAATCAGGCTGAAATGACACATAACACAGTGCATACATTTCTTTTTCTACATGCCATGTGCAATACTTTATGAAACATTCTGGAAAGCATCCTAATGAGGAAGAACAAAGCTGAGTTTCAAAAATCATCATAGTAGTGAGGTCATCTCACTCTAGGGTTAGGGTTTAGGGTTAGGGGTTAGGGTTAGGGTTAGTTGTCTGAGGCACTTTGAGCTGTCTGTCACCATACATTCCCACCCAGGGGCCCCCTCTACATTGTTTTAAACATAGGCCTTTTGATCATATCTCCTTCACTCATCCCCCAACTCCTCCCTCATCCATCCTTTTCTCCATTCCTAAAGGCCCAGTTAGAACCCAGGCATCTGTGTTAATCTTCTGAGGACCTCATTGTGGAACAGTCTCTTCCAGCTACCATCTCTTCCACTCTTGGTTTCTCTGCTACCTGTTGGCTTTTTGGCATCCACAATGGAGGTTTATAACTTATCTTGACACATGTTGACATTCTAGCCCCTAAGATAGTGATGTGTTCTTTGGACAAGAAACTACAACTTGTACAACTTTAGGGTGTGCGTGTGCGCGTGCGCATGTGCACACGCACACACGCACACGTACGTGTATGAGGTGCATGAGAGATCCTGAGCTCTAAGGAAGCTGCATTTGAAACATGTTGCCCTGGGGATTTTTATATAAGGTAAAGACTGAGTGCCACAGTATTATAGACACAATACTTGTGGTGTGCAAGAACCACAGTATTATAGACACAAAGTATCAAGAAGCATTTGTTCGATATACAAAGACATACAAACAAACAAAAAAACAAAACCCAAGCAAACAAAAAACCAATCAACGAAACAAAATATAATGTGCAAAATTAAGAGATAGAGTGACTCGGTTTTGTATCACAACCCAACTATATTTTCATGAAGCCTTGCATAAAGTGGTATTTTAAAAAGAATGTTTTCTCTTTCCTAGTCTCATGGCTGCTGAAAAGGTAAAATATCTCCCCAGCCTTTCTCTCTTCTTCCTTCTTTCTGAGTGTTGGCTTTGGAGTTGTTTGGAAGTACCTTACCACTAAACAAAGCCCCAAAGCCTCTCTAAGAGCCTCCCTTCCTTCCCTCCCTCCCCTCCTTCTTATGCCTATTGTTCCAGCCCTGCTTTGTGTCTGGGAGAGTCTTCTCTACTCTCCTCACTGAGACCTTTGGGTTCAAGATGAGGACTGGAGCAGGAGGAGCAGGGACACACGAGTTTTTAGTGTCTTGTTTAAAATAGAACCAGACACTGCCTTCTGTGCCAGGGAGATGGAGGGAAGGCAGTGTTCATCCACAGTTAGCAACTTGCCATAGTCTATGGAAAAGGTGGAGGAAGGCATTTGAGTCTACTGACTTTTCCCCACATTTTCCCAAAGTTAGCTCTTCCAGCTGTTTTTATCTGATTTCACTCCCCACCCCCAACTCATGTCCAGATGCTGCTGGGGAATAAGGAAGGCCTCCCACAAATGCTCAGGGTGTGAGCATACGACAGGTCCCCACATCCACGATGCTCAGAGTGTGAGCACACAACAGGTCCCCACATCCACGATGCTCAGAGTGTGAGCACACAACAGGTCCCCACATCCACGATGCTCAGAGTGTGAGCACACAACAGGTCCCCACATCCACGATGCTCAGAGTGTGAGCATATGACATCAAGTTGTGAAAGAAGTGGCCTTGAGGGGCTGAAGAGATGGCTCAGTGGTTAAGAGCATTGCCTGCTCTTCCAAAGGTCCTGAGTTCAATTCCCGGCAACCACATGGTGGCTCACAACCATCTGAGGCATACACGCAGACAGAATATTGTATACATAATAAATAAATAAATTTAAAAAAAAAGAAGTGGCCTTGATTTCCACAGAGGAGGGAATAAAGGCAGGAAGACATTTGGGGAAGCAGAAAGACCTGTGTCCTAGAAAAAGGGAAGTGGTTGAGGAGCTCTTATCTCTGGGGAACTAAAAAAGCATTAGGCGTGAGGTCTGAGCCAAAATGCCTTTGAGACCCTCTCTCTGCTTGAGGCCTCTCTTCTGATAATAAAGTTTCTGGACCTCGCCTTCACACCAAGGCCCTGTCAGTGCCTCCCTGTGGGTCTGAGGTCCCTGCTTCAGGCAATTGAACCCAGATTTAAAACACGGCAAGTTACTTCCTAGAAATATGGACATACATTTCTCAAGGCAAAACTGTATCAGAATAGCGTTTCCAGTCAGATACCTCAGCAGCTCTGCTAGGGACAGCTAAAGAGGCAAGGCCCCTGACTCTTCAGTATTCTGCTCAACCACAATGCAGGCTAATGAAAGGGTTCATTCTCAGCGCAGTAATCCGATTCTGCCGGCAAAAGCTTTCCTCTGGTTCCCAGAGGCGTCTCCGGTGTCACTCCATCCCAGCTGCAGTCTCCTGCTCTCTGACCTTCAGTCTCCAGGTATCATTTCAAGGTCAGACAAAGCCACATCCTGGACAGGGGGTGGCCAGATTCAAAGACGGGCCTCATGGCATCTGGCCCCTAACGTCCCTCCAGTGGGGTGTTACATTAGGGGCAAAGGGAGTGCTACAATAAAATGGCTAATCCACGACTTCAGCAGGGAGAACACCTGGAGGGCCAACCTAACGCCGCAGGCCTTCTGAGAACAGTTTCCTCGGGCTGGCGGCAGTCAAGTGGGTGAGAAAGTCTATCGAGATTCCATAGCAGAGGTTCTCTTCTGCACACCTGGGGCTGAAGAGGCCAGGAAGCCAGGGCTTGAGAAGCAGAGGATTGTCCCTGAACAGAGAGAGCAGGGCTTCAGTCCTATAACTGCGGCCACCGCCTGCTGCCAGTGACCTATATGGCTTCAAAAGCAGGCCTTCCCAGAGCCCCTGCGTGAGCCCAGTCTAATGAACATCTTGTCTGTAGCCATAGGAGACCGGGAGCTTGCCTGGCCTGTTGCCATAGAGACCATGAAAGAAGGCAGTGGGCATCATTTTAAGATGAATTCCTCAAAATGTGTCACACAGAGGAATGGCATGAGAGCAGGGTCCCTCTGAAACTTCCAGAACCATGTTCTATTCACCTGTCAGACTCTCATTTAGTCAGTCAATTAATTAGGAGGGATGAAATATAATCATTTGGTGGTGGTGGTGTGTGTGTATGTAGCATTCAGAGGTAGAGCCTTTGCCTAATATATATAGAGTCCTAGGTTCTGCCCCAGCACAGCAGAGAGAGAGAGATTGAGAGAGGGAGAGGTGGGGGGGGTGAGCAAAAGTGAACAAGAAAAGAAAGCTGGCCTACTTGTTCTCACCTATTTCAAACGCCTCTTTCCTGCCCATATCCATGACTTCCTCTCTAGTCCGCCTCCTCATCCAAGGGAGCTTTGGGGACCACTGAGCTACATCCTTTCCAATCCTAGGACCTCATGGGCAATTAGAACTATAAATGTGGACAGATATAGACAGAGCCCCTGAAGAACCTTCCAGCTAGTCCTAAAGTGATCAAGGGTGGCGTCTTTAAGAATTTCATTATGCACTTGGATAGACATGAGTCAAATTTTAAAATCTTTGATGGACAACCAGGGCTGCTGAGGTTCAACATGGAGGCGGGGATGGCACACGGTACAACACCGGAGGCCTTCATAAGATCGGAGGTGAATATCTCATATGTGCGCTAACAACTGAGGCGGTGAGCCCCCATTTCTATTCAGGCCTCGCCAACTATGAGAAGCTCTGCAGAGTGGCTCTCTAAAAACTCCATGTATTCCCGCCTCATTTCTCCTTTCAAAACCCCACTTGCCTTGCATTTGAACGAAGAAAATCCGCCAAACAGAGTCTCTCGCTTTCAGGTGGAAGCTGTTGTCGGATGTGTTGCTTGGTCCCACTTTGCGACTACGCGGCCTCCTCCCTGAGCCGCTTTGCTCAATCCTCTCTTTAGCGTCAGCTTCAGTCTGTTTTGCATTCTAACTGACTGTTTATGCTCCCATCCTGGCAGGCTCTGGCTTCTTGGGGATGTGGGTCACATCCCATTTATTCTCTCTCCCGACAGCCTTCACAGTGAACACTGGGTACATGGAAGGAGTTTAGTTTCCACATTGGATTGAATTTACGGCTGAGATTTCCTTTGCTGTCGGGCTTTAGGTAGGTGCTTAAGGTTCCTTGATCCAGGGAGATGAGGACCAAGAGGCTCCTTCAGCTCAGACCACGCCTGGAGTCTCCTTGAAGGAGTGCGAGGCTGCAGAAGATGAGGGCCTTACCATCCAGAGGAGGCTGGAAGGCCCGGAAGGGAAAGAGGCTGTGGAGTGATCACCCTCCCCTCTCCTCAGCCAGTCACAAGTGGGATGGCTTCTTCAAGGGGAGCTCTTAGCAGAGGCCAAATGTGCTCTCTGCACAATGACTGTGTGACACACACAGGTGCTGTAGGGGCACAAAGCGAGTGGCGGCGGGCAAATGTGAGGGGAGTTTTCTTCCTGATTTAGCGTTTGAAATGTATGTTTCAGGAGAAATGGTCACAAAGATAAAAATGCGTAATAAATTCTGAACCACGGAGAAAAAGCATTTCTCAATGGTCTTTATGATCTGTAATACTGTATCTAATTGGTCAGTCAGTCACTCAGCAAACTTGGCATAATCCCTGATGATAGACCAGAGAGTCTGCAAAGCAGGACCCACCTGCAGTTCACCTCCACATTCCCAGAGCCTAGCATAGTTCTGGGGAGCCAGCATGGCGCCACAGAGGAGAGCAGGAATGGGCAGTCAGGGGCAGAGCCAAGGTGGGGAAAAGTGTGCTGAGGGAAAACCCCGTGACTAGTTTCAGGAATGTACAGGTCAGCTGGGACGGTGGCCTGTAGGGGCTGCTGTAGGCATGGCCCCCTTAAACTGGACCCCAAGGTAGTAAGAGGTGGGGCAATAAGGCAGAGCGATTTGGCCTGGTGGCTTCTCCGCCATGAAGAGGATGGACAGGGTTGGCTAGTGTGCTTATGAAAGGACGCAAGGAACAGAGAGATGCACACCTTTCTCACTTGTGACCTACTGTGCGCTTTGCCTCGTGCAGTCACAATGATGGGGCACCATCTCCGACTTGGAGATGAAGCCTTTTATAGACACCACTTCTGTAGACACCTTGATCCCGGGCTCCTTGGCCTCCAGAACTGTGCACAGTGAGTTTCTGATATTTATGAGGTGTGTGACCTATGGCATGTTATCACAGCAGCAGGGACAGATTAAGGTAGGGGTGTGCAAGGAAGAGAGCCGACTGTGGTGAAAAGGGAGAGAAAGACTGGGCTGAGTGTGCACTGTGGCGTAGCTGGCAGAATGAACCACGGTTGTGCAGCAGTTTGGAGGAAAAAGATCCTATTGGGCACTCTTGGCATTCTGGACCCTGTGTGTAGATAATTCTCTATTAAGTGCTGCTGTGCACATTGGTTGTCAGCATCTTTGGTCTCTACCCATTAGTGACTAATCTCTAAAAGTCACCAAATCTCCCGGAGGCAAAACAGGCCCCACTGAAAGCCACTGATTTGTACTTACTAACCTGGAAAAATCTCCATATTGATGAGGACTAAAGCATATGGCAAACAAAACAAAATAGACAAAAAAAATTGTATAAAACCAAGTATATGTAAAAAAAAATGTATCACACACGTTTGCAATTCACTTATCTGTATTGTGTAAATGAGTAATTGAAGGACTGATAGAACAAGCCTAACTTGTTAGCAGAGCTGCAGCTGGGGTCATGGTGAACTCTGGCTTTATCCTCACAGCTTGTCTCAAAAGAAAACAATAAAAGAAAAAGGAAAAAATGATGGAAACGTACTTGAGGTTGGAACTAATAATGGAAATTGGAGATCCAGGGAAAGCATGTGTTAGGGGTGCAAATGAGGCAGAACTGAAGGGAGAAGTTTTAGGACGTGGCAGAACTTAGCACTGCGAAATTCAGTCAAGCTACAGTTCTGCTTCTGCACCGTGAGAAGGGGCTGAGTCACTTCTAAAATGCTTCCACTTACTAGATCAAGACTTTACTAGATCATGGCTTTCCCGCCGCAGTTAAAGATGCACAGACACTCGAGTTTCTCTTTCTGTTTTCCTGCCATGAGTTTCTTTCATTTGCAGTGCTTTGGTGTGTGTACAGCTCTCTGGAGCTACAGCACTGAGGCCATTGTGGAAACTGTCACTCTGCAGATTGCGCAAGCCCTGAGAACAAGGTTGACTTGGAGTATTGTTTGGTCTGGCAGAGCCTGGGACGCTGCAGGAATCTATTTGTTTTTCATTAATTTGTTTGTCATTTTTCTCCATGACCTAGGGAACATTTATTTCCCCTGAAGCAATAGGATCTGAAATGTCAGAGGTTTTTCTTGGTTCTGCTGGGGTAATGGGATGTTGAGCAAAAGAGATTTTTCTTATATGCTGCTTTTGCTGTGGAGGGCGGCATTTTGTGACCTTTTGCTGCTGTGTGGTGGTAATGAATTTTCTGAAAACCTAGAAACCTTGGGTTTCTTTGTTAAAATAACAAGATTTGAGGAATAACTTTGACCCAGACCTTTGTAGAATTAATCAAATACAGATTTTGGAAAAATTGATGAGTTTGGTCTTTACCAAGACACTATAATTTATTATTGTCACGGAGGCAGTATACAGATCTATACCATGTAGAGACATCAAAAGATTAACTCCAGCCCTAAGGCCCTGGGAGGGAGTATCCAGCCTGCACACAGTATTACTTTGTTTCCCTTCTCCTTTGTTCTTTTTATTTAAAAAAAAAAAAACAAAAAACTTTTAATTGTAAAAGAAATAGATACAGTGAATAAGATCTAAAAGAGAATGAAAATTGTCTATAATTGCACTGCCCCACACTAAGGAACATTGTAACACTTCTGTATATTCTCTCTAATCCCATTTGATGCCTCCATTTTTTTTTATAAAACTGACACTGAATATAAAACACTTTTCCTTTTTATTAGACAGAGTGTTTGCTGCTAATCTTGAAACACTTAGAGAAGAAAACACAACGACAATAAATTCTCCCATTTCCCCCTCTGAATGTGGCTTCACATAATGATGACACCTGCTTGTCAAATTCTAGGAAATGACTTTTATTTTCAAGAGGCACAGAAACGCTGGGCCCAGAGCACAGGATGGGCTCTTAGGATGGTGTTGGGTGAGCGTGTGCTTGGACTTTTGAGACACAGCAGCAGACCAACAGGCATCTCAGATCCTGCCCTGATGGCCAAACAAATGCCCAGGTGTCAAAGGATGGGCCGGGGGACCTGTCAGCTCTTTACAGATGCCCTCTCAGCACACAGGCAGCACCTGCTTTTACTATAAAATCTTTCTGTAAGATGATGAGTTTTTCTACACCAAACCTTAGCACTTCTAAGTTTAGAAATCTTTACTTCTGTAAAGAAGACAGACCTACAGCCCAAGAAAGGTCTCAGGGAGCTCACTACTTACTACCTTACTCTCAATTTGGGAATCCCTTCCAGGAAGATGTTCAGATCAATGCCATTTATTGGGAGCCTAAGTTGTCTTTCTGAATGTTGGCATCATAGGAAATTGTTTTAGGGTTTCTATTGCTGCAAGGAAAGGCCATGACCAAAAAGCAAGCTGGGGAGGAAAAGGTTTATTGTTGTTGTTTATCATAAAAAGAAATCAGGACAGCAGCCAGGTAGTGGTGGCACACGCCTTTAATCCCAGCACTTGGGAGGCAGAGGCAGGTGGATCTCTGTGAGTTCAAGGCCAGCCTAGTCTACAAGAGCTAGTTCCAAAGCTACCGAGAAACCCTATCTTGAAAAACCAAAAATAAATAAATATAGATAGATAAAATAAAATAAATTGTTTAAAAAAGGAAATCAGGACAGAAACTCAAAACAGGGCAGGAATCTGGCTGGAGGCAGAAGCTGATGCAGAGGCCATGGAGGGGTGCTGCTTATTGGCTTGCTTCCCCTGGATTGCTCAGTCTGCTTTCTTATAGAGCCCAGGACCACCAGCCCAGGATGGGACCACCCACAATGGGCTGGGCCCTCCTCCATCAGTCACTAATTAAGAATTGTCTGACAGTCAGATCTTGTGGAGATATCTTCTCAATCGAGGTTCCCTCCTTTCAGATAACTCTAGCTTGTGTGTCAGCTGACATAGAGCAGCCAGCACAGACATCAAGGAAATGGGGCAAGGGACCAGGAGTGAGTCAAGCTTCAAAACCGTCTTGCCCGCTGACTTGAGCCATGTTTTGGTCAGACACACTCAGTTACACTAGTACTGGAAAACATTCTGGGATTTGGATAATCAGGAAGACAATGTACATTGCTACAGAGCCAACTTAAACAATTTGGGGGGAATGGCTTATAAATCCTCAGAAAAATCAGCTATGAGATTTAAGGTCTTGTGTGTGTGGTGCTAGGGGTTGAATTTAGGGGTCCTGCACATGCTAGGCAAGAGCTCTATTGAGTCAGATCCTCAGCCATCCCTGAAATTTAAAAAGTTTCTGTCTTAAATACAATACTTATATAAATACATTAAATTATAAGATTTGAGCTTCAAATTGAGTGAAAATCATCTGGGTTATGGCTCTCTACTCACACTGTAGTCAGAGAACTTGCCACTTGGCTGGGCACTACCTAGAAAGTCATCAGAAATGCTGCATTCTGGGCTGGTGAGATGGCTCAGAGGTTAAGAGCCTGCACTACTCGTTATGAGGACCTATACCTTCCAGAGAACTCAAGTTCTGGTCCCAGCACCCACATCAGGTTGCTCACACACACCGGCAAACTCCAGCTTCATGGGGATCTGGCTCCTCTGGCCTCCTCAGACATGAATGCTCCACCCCTGCCCCAAACACAATCTTTAAAGGAGAGAAAAGGAAATGATGGATTCTGACCCAATGTTAATCAAGCAAAGCAGGAAATCTGCAAGAGCATTCAAAAGTGAGCAGCATTGGTAAACAAGCCAAGGGGTAGACCAGATGTCTGAAATGCAAGTATTATTATCATTATTATTATTATTACCTGACAGTCACTGGTAAGTTCCTAGGAGCTGCAAGAATGGTTAGTTCTGCTCACACCCTGCTCTTTTCTTTCCAAGCAACAGCCTAATTTCTAATATAACCTCTGCACGTTCACCTTACTGATCCTCAGAGTCTGCCCACTCCTGGAAAGCACTACAGCAAAGACACTGTATATGATTTTCCCCAAGTAGAATAACAACGCAAGGTTATTATCCTTTTGGTTTTGAGTGGGGCTAAGACAGGCAGGAAAGAGGATGGTTGCTGTGGATTAATGAGGCACTGCACAGTAATTTAGTACATTTTGACAGATACTATTGGAACTCTAAGGAGTGCATGCTCCTTCACTCCTTCACTTCTATTTCTAGAAACAGAGAAACCCATGGGCAATATAAATTCTCGGGAGTGTTCAAAAGTATGTCTGAGGTCAGGAATACATTATGCATAGCAGTTAAGGGAATTTAAACTCAACCCCCATTGGTTTCTAATTCATCTCAATCATTAAACTTGATGAAGTGCCACCGAGTTATCTGAAGTAAAGCAGATAGTGCATAGTCACAGGGCTGATGTCATCCTTGGAGCTGTCAGCCATCCGGAGTCGGAAAAGGGATTTGTTTTACAGGGAAAATGTACAATCAAGAAAAAGTACAGTTCTTAGATTTACTTGCATTCTCTCCCAAGAGCCTGGTGATTTATATATATCGTACACATCATTTTCTTTCTTTTCGAATTTGGTGCTCACTGTCAATATTTTCATTTTAAAAGAATTTGCATCTATTTGAGCTCAACTGCAGGGCAAATGCTGCTTTTTATTATTTATGGAGATATGTATTAAAAATCACTTCATAAATTTGAAGATAGGACTGACATTAGATAAAGGGAAGAGTCTAGATTCATTTTTAATCTACAACATTTTGAAACATTAGTTATTCACAGAAGTCAGTACCATATACTAACTTGTTCAAGAAGCAACTCAGATGTAGTCTTCAACTTCTAAAAATGAAATATTTATATTATAAATAATTCTTTATTGCAGCCAGGAGATCATAAAGGAAGGTGTGGAGCTTAAGCTGACTTCCCTCTTTTATTTTTCATTTTGCTTCTGAGTGTGGAGCCAGATTTTATGTACTAAGTAATATTTGCAAGTTTTTATAAACAATATAAAATCAGTGACTTCAGATGAATATAAGTAGTTCAAGTGGCTTTGATTGCCTGGTTAAATCACTAAATTTGGATAAGTATCAGTTTCAAGTAAATGCTTCCCCAACTTTCAATCATCACAGTCCAGTTCAAGCTCCCTCATGTCTCATCTGACCAGCAAACACTAGCTCTTTCAATGATGTATCTGGCATACGGCCAATCTGTTTTTTAAAGCAATTTATTTTTATTTTTAAGCTATGTGTACGTTTATATGTCTGTATATGTACGTATGAACACAGGAGCCCAAAGAGGCCAGAACAGGGTGTCAGGGCTGGAATTACAGGTGGTTGTGAGCTGCCATGTGATTTCTGGGAACCTAACTGGGGTCTTCTCCAAGAGTTGTATGCACTGAGCCATCTCTCTAGTCCAAACCCATCTATCTGTCTGTCTGTCTGTCTATCTTTTATCTATTTATCATTTATCTATCTATCTATCTATCTATCTATCTATCTATCTATCTATCATCTATCTATGAATCATCTATCTCTCAACAAATAGTTTAAGGTCTCTTAGAATCTTTCTTAATTTACTTTAAATGAAACAGAATATTTATTTTACGAATGCTTTTTGCTGTGCCACTATCTAGATGCTTGTGTACATATGTGAGTATGAGATGAAAATGTCTGGTCTCAGGAAACATTTTAAACAGGAGAAGAAAATGATGAACAACTTCTAAAAACTACGATGCGCAGCTGTGATGTGTGCTCAGGTACACGACACGGGGGTGTGGGATGATTCCTAGCACACAGCATTGACGACAGTTAGCGGTTTCTTGTCGTATTTCTTTCTACTAATTTTCTCTCGACTCCTTTTAGTCGTGCATGCAGCCCGTCCCAAACTGCTTCTGTGGAGAACTGAGGAAGGGGGCAGACAGCATGGGCCTCTGGAGCTCACTGCATACGAAAGGGAGAGGACAACAATGGCCCGATGCTTCTTTCCTGAGAAAACAGGATCGAGCTTAAGAAATAAGCGAGAAAGACGTGCACACGCCTCTAATCCCAGCACTCAGGAGGCAGGCGGGTCTCTGTGAGTAGGTGGCCAGTGAGTTCCAGGCCACCCAGAGCTACATACTGAGACTTTTGCCTCAAATAAACAAAACCAAAATTAATGTGAGATACATGACATATTTCTTATAATATTGCTAATTTAGAAATAAAGGTAGGTTTCATGATAGAAGGGGAACCCCCAGTTGACAGCCTCTTTTGTGACCATGGATCAAGAATATTAGGATCATTTACTTCAAGGAACCCAGGAGCATCTTCATCACAGCAGACTTAAGGAGTAATTGCACAAGGCCCATCCTAATGGAAGGTCAGAAACAGCAGGAAAGGGACTGGACAGTCACCTGCATGTCTAGAACACAGCCCAGGCTGATGAGAAGACTATACAGCCGACTCCATCAATTGCTCCGTCTAGCACAGAAACCCAGAGACTATCTCCCACTCGGATAGCCCACCATATCCACTGCTCACCTCTGGCAACCGCTGAATGAGTTCCTAATGTATTTATAGTTTCGATACGAAGTGTACCCTCTCAGTTTCATACATTGAGGGGTGGTTGCAAGTTGGTGCGACTCCCAATAAAGTGAATGAATTCTGAGAGTCCCGATCTGATAAGTGGATTCATCCCCTGGTGGCATTATTGTGATGGCATTATTGGGGGAGATGGCGAGAGGTAGGAGGTGAGGAAGAAGGAGGTAGCTAGGTGAATCCTTGGGGCTCTAGTCTTGCCCTGGTCCCTTGAACACACCCTCCCACCCTGTTCCCTGTCTGCAGCGGGGGAAAGAAGGAAAGCCCCCTGCCGTATGCTTCCACCACACAAGGCTCTGCTCGAGTGCACAGCCAACCAGGAAATGAAGCCCCTGTGACCTAATCTGTTTCTCTCTTCAAGTTGTCCCCGGCCAGCCCTCTGTCATAGTGACAGAAAGCTGACTTAACTAGTCCTCGAGAGTTTTCGAACGGTTTGCTGTTATCTAGCAGAGATAAGCTATCTGTACTAATTTTAATAGAAACCATCCATTATACTCACTGGATAATGAGTATATCACATGCTAGATAAGAACAGCATGAGGCATACAAAAGTGTGCCAAACTATGAAAGCACTCCTGAGGAAGATGAACATGTAATTTAGAGGTAAAGAACAGCACAACCAAGAACATTCACTAGAGAGAAGCATAAACCGACAGCATCAACGCCGTATTCATCTTCCTACGCAGACCTGGCTGGCTGGAGCCCTGCTTTATACTCCAGTCTGACCTCAGACCTCCACAGTGCAGCCTTAGTTTCCTGCTAACACCAGGTGTGGCCTGCCACACCCGGCTTCTCAGCTTCCCACTAGGGTATCAAATGCACTGCCATACCTGGCTTCTCAGCTGCCCGCTAGGGTACCAGATGCACCGCCACACCCGGCTTCTCAGCTGCCCGCCACACCCGGTTTCTCAGCTGCCCGCCACACCCGGCTTCTCAGCTGCCCGCCACACCCGGTTTCTCAGCTGCCCGCCACACCCGGCTTCTCAGCTGCCCGCCACACCCGGTTTCTCAGCTGCCCGCCACGCCGGCTTCTCAGCTGCCCACTAGGGCACCAGGTGCACCGCCACACCTGGCTTCATTTGCAAGTTTTAAAACACATTTTAAAAGGACTCATGTGTGTGACAAAAGATAAAAAATACAATGATAACAAAGTGCTGACAATCAAATTGCAAAAATACATGAATACCCTTTGGATAGAGGCTATTCTAAACAGGAGAGGCCATAGCTTATTGCAGTTCTGATTTGCATTTCCTTCAGAATTAGAGATGCCAAGTGGTTCTTCCTAGACTAGTTGGCCCTTTGTATATCTTCAAGGAACCACCTCTGTTCAGGGACTTTACCCATTTCTTTTCTTTTCATTCTTTCTTTCTTTTTAACATGGACTGATTTCTTGCTATGGAGGTGTAGGTGTTCTTGTGAATTTTGGAGAGTAACTTCATCCCATATACTTTATTGGAAAATATTTATTTGCAACATTTTCAATGTTTTATATCCAACTTGTAGCTGTGTAAATACAAATCAGGGAGGAAGTGCTGGGTCAGCTGCCTGACAGATCTACAGGGCCCCTAAACAGTGTGGTCATCTTTCCTTCACTCTGACCAGGCTCCACACAGAATCTACTGCCAAGGGAGCTCCCATCTTTCTGTAACTCTGAGTCTCCCCCTCTCTCCCTGTGGTTCTAGGGTTCCTGGAAGGATGGCACGGCTGGACCCACTTAGCGGAAGAAACAGGCCTCTTCCGGAAATGTGAGCAGCCCCTCATTTTCTCCTTTCACCTCTCCCATTTCTTCTTGAACAGGTACCATTTCAACAAGGCTTCAGACTGAAGGGAACACAGCAGGTTCTGGGCCAGAGCTCCTGCATGCGCTATAACCAGCACCCACAGTCTCTGGCTCAGTTCTCCAGCATCTTCCTGGTTTTTCTGCACCTTCCACACCCTCTCTTGCTCTGCTAGCCACTCCTGGGCCTGGCAGTTTCAGGTGGCTCTGTGCTCCATGGTGGAATATGTTTTAGGGGACAGTTATGAAGGTGACCCCCTGCCAGGCAGAGGGGATATTTGGTACAAAAGTGGAAGACATATGAGTCCAAGAAGACCTTGTTTGCAACTTTTTTTGGGGGGGTCAGGGTAGAACCTCTTTCATATAGATTTGCAGTGCATGTATCTTGCGCCTAAACACACCTTGAACAGAGAGATGGTCTTTGGGTCATCTGCATCTAGAGATGGTCTGGTCAAAGTATATGAAAACTTCCTGTTGTCTCATCTCTTCCTCTTGCTCTCCTCACAAGCAGCAAAAGGCAGCTTGTCTCAGTGCTCACCCAGCACCTCAGGAAGCCTCTCAGCCAGTCAAAACCATGGCCACCTGGGGGCCATACCGAGGAGGAGGCGGGTTGCAGAGAGTGCAAAGGGTGAGCAGCAAATGCTTATTTTGGAGACAACTGCTCCTGCACCTTAGCAGCGGTCATGCTCAGCCTATGTGCTGTGTGCCTTGTCCTTCTGATATAGCCACTTTCCCATGGCTGCCATGGAGCCAGCCACCAAGGGGATGGTCAGCGTGATCAAGTGTCACGGACTGGGAGTAGAGGCTGGGTATTGACCTTAGCGTTCAGTGAGACGGTTCCAACCCATCACTTGCTCCGTGACTGTAGGCACATCCTTGGCTTTCTCAGTCCTGGTATTTTCCTCTGTGAAGGAAAGGAACTGACAGCTTGCCCTGCTGCTGGCTGTGGGCTCTAGCATGGCTTGGAGTCTCTACTCCTCCTGGCTGAGTGAGGCCCAGCAAGGACATCCTCCCTGGTGAGGAACTGAGGACCGTCAGCCTTTCTATCTGTGTGCTTCTAGAGCACCTAAATGGGTGTCTGACTGGCTCAATAGCAAAGGGATGATGCCTGACTCCAGCTAGGGAGGGATCTGAGAGGATGCCAACCCCAGGGCACCATCTGAAGAGTAAGTCATCCACCTCTAATGGTACAGACCACGATTTCTACATCACTGAGTTTTCAGTCAAATAGGAAGTGCTGGAATGGCTGCTTCCTCACTCTGTGCGCTCAGTAGATGTCAATCTGCAACTGAAGCAATTCAGGCATTAAGGGTCTTTTCTACGGATGACAGCGACAGTACCCTCGGTGTAATCCTGCTTAGTCTGTCCTTGGCCTTCAAGGATTACTAAATAGATGAAATTATCCCAGGAGGATGGACCTCTGAGTCTGGGGTGAGGTGTGTGTGTTTGGGGTGGGGAGGGCACTTCTGGCACTCACATCCTAGCTAGGTATGCCTATACTTATGCCTATAGGGGACTGCTTTGTGATTCAGTCTGTCTGATGGGGCCTAGCTGTATCTCTCTGCTTGGCACTGAACACTCAGGTCAACCCTGCTTCCAGACGAACAGGTTCTTCGTGCTGTAGTGGTGATAAACAGTAGTCTGTTGTTACCTACCAGCCAACTGAGTTACCATAAAACATTTGCACAAGGAAGTCATAATGCATAAAAAGGACCTCAATCCTAGTAAACTTGCCTTAAGGTAATCACTGTGCAAAAAGTGGAAATAAAGTGATGTGTGCATATGTGTGTGTGTGTGTAAATGACCCACAAGAGGGGAAAGGCATTTACAGAATGGAAAATATCTTAGCAAATCATAGAGGTTGTAAATAGTTAAGAGTTAAGGAATTCCAACTACTAAAGAGTTTAAAAGCCAAGGGGCTAGAGAGATTTCTCAGTAGTTACGCGTACTGGATGTTGTTCTAGACGACCCAACTTCATTTCCCAGTATGCACATGGAGGCTCATAACTATCTGTAACTCCAGTTCCAGGGGATCTGACATCCTCGCACAGATATATATGGAGGCAAAACATCAATGCATATATAATTAAAAGAAATAAATCATTTTAAAAACTCTACATAACTCAATAGGAAAACCATAACTAGCCTCATTAAAAAGTAGGTGAAAGGCTTGAAAAGACATTTCTCCAAAGAAGGGTTGTATCTGGGAGCTAGCAGAGGGGAGCCTGCTGCAGCAGTGCTGCAGGTCACACAGGGTGAGCAGGCCCGGGAGAGCCACCGTGCCTTGCTGTGCTGTGCCCAGAGCTCACAGTGCCTTGGGTGGGTGCCTCCACATTTATTCAGGGAGCAGACTTGGAGTTAAGTATTCTCGCTACAACTGAAAAATGCTTAGGGGGAGTAAATAATAAAGAACAGAAGTTAATAGAAAATCCAGACAATGCAGAGGACCAGCAAGGCTTGAAGAATATCCTCTGAGTGAGCTAATAAAATGCACCAGTCTTGAAGCATTACTCATGGAAAACAAAAGCGCAAACATGTAATATTACAAAAACAGGCAGCGATGGTGGCAGCAAGAACTCTGGGATGTGTGGGGATTAACTGTGTGAAGTCACTGTGTCTGAAAGGTAATGAAGGTCAAATGAAATACAGCTGCAGAAACAGGAGCTGGCCTGTGTTTGCCACAGCCAACTACTTTACACTGATGATTTTTGAGAACACTTCTCATTGTATCTCAGGCAGTCCTTAAACTTGCTCTGCAGTTGAGGAAAGACGTTGAACTTTTCCTCCTCCTGCCTTCACCTCCTGAGTACTGCGATAATGGTGTAGCCTTGTACACCAGGCCACAAACCCGGAGCTTCATGCATGCTAGACAACTCTCTACTAACTGAGCTGCAGGGCCAGACGTACACTCTGAAAAACGACTATTAGCTTTGAAAACGTTTTGTTTGTTTGTTTAAAGGCGGGGTCTTTACTCTGTAGCCCGGGATTACCTGGAACCCCCTGTTGGGATCAGGCTGATCTCAAAGTTGTGGTGCTCCTTTTGCCTCTGCTTCCCGAACGCCGGGATGACAGGTATGTCTCACCATGCCTGGTTTATATGGTGCTGGGATTTGAACCCAGGACTTCAGGGAGAAACCCTGTCTGAAAAACAACAAAATGCCACAACAAGCTTCACTCTTACGGGGTCAACTTTGAAAGTTTTCTCTCCGAGCCTGGGACAGAGACAAGCATCCTCGCCATCACCGTTATCCACACTCACTGCGCAATGAGACAAAACAAACGAGCAAAGGCAAAGGAATGAAAGGGAAGAAACAAGCTACCATCGCCACAGATAGTTCTCCTGCTGGGATCAAACCGGTGAACCCGTTAGACTTGAGTTTAACCATGACACTGATTGGATATAAAAGCAACCGTCTGCTAAATGTCTAAACTTCAATGGCAGGGCTGGGATCACAGGTTAGTAGTATCCTGAATTCCATCCTTAGCAACCCCCACCTCTAAAAAAAAAATATAGAAAATAAAAAAACTCCACTGTGTGCCTCTTGTTAGCTAACAGAATTCAGAAATAAAAATAACCCCTGACACCAGTAATAAAACACAAGGTACCTAAAGAATGATTGACAATGTGAAACCTCTGGCGCTTGAGGGCATCGGGAAGGGCCGAAACCACGGCAAAGCACTTTGTTCTTGTTCGTGAAGAGGACAATCTGCCACTGCTACAAATCCCCAGCCTCACGAGTGCTCTTTTCTATCTGTAAATCTACATGTTTTCATTCCAGTATACCTAAGAGCCAACAGTAAATGATTAAACATCTATAAACGGCCAAGGACAAATGATTAAACATTTGTGAAACTGGAATATTGGTGAATAGATGAATGCAAAAAGAATTATGCAAAATGAAAATTTAAAATTTACATTTAAAATGTGTCCTTTAAAAAGCATTGTATTTACTTATTTTATGTGTGTATGCATATGTGCGTGCATGTGCCCCACTATGAGGAGTGGGCGGTCAGTACCCTGAGGGAGTCAGTGCTCTCCCTTTACTATGTGGATCTCAGGGATTGGGTACACAGGGCTGATAGATGCTTATACTCAGTTTACTTTTTCCTTTTCATCCAGTTCTGGACCCCGGATCATAAACTTGTGCTCCCTACATTACCGTTGGACCTTTTCACCTCAATCAACTAGATAATCGCTTCCAGACATGGGAGGAGGTGGGCCTCTTCAGTGCTCCTAGACCCTGTCAGCTGGGACGGTGCTAACCATCAGGGAAATCATGCGAGTGAAACTTTGAAAATATCCTAAAAATGCAGGATTAGGGCAATTGTTAAGCAAAGCATTTTATTGTAGAAGTGGTAGATTCATCTCGTATAATACCAACCTATGTGACCATTCATAAAATTATTACACAAGAATTCTAAAGATTAGTGCCTATATAAGCTTATGTTAAATTAAGTTCAATTTATGATTCGAATCCTGTAAGAATGTGTTTATATGTGTCTACTAATGAATAAAATCGCGAGAGAGAACTATAAAAGACATACTAAAACATTTGCAAGGCTTATTTTAGAGTGGCCAGAGCGTTCTAATACGATTTTTACCACTATCTTCGATATTTACTGTGTGCCGATGCTCCCTCTTCAATGCATTACTTGCACAAGAGCCACTAGGTAGCTCCCACTGCTGGCAGGATCGAGTCTGGCCAGCCCTTACTCAGATGTTTTCCCTCTGCCCCGAGCAGGCTTGAGTGTGCCTACACACACAGCCTGCCACTTCCTGTGGTGATCCTTTCTCCTCCAGCAGCTTCCTGAGGTGAAGAGCCAGCCGCTCCTCTCAGCCAAGCCTTTGGGAGAGGGTCCTCCTGCATTCAGAGCAACTCCCATCAGACTCCATGGAAACTACTGGCAATTAGCCAAATATAGCTCACATTATTTCTACCCCTCCTTCCTCTGTTATTTAAATTTATTAAACTCGTACATTATTCTTTTCTCCAACTAGCTTCCAGACTACTCTGTGTGTTTTCATAAAATCCAGGACAACTGAGTGTTTGTCATAGACAGAGTAATACATTCTCCGCAATCCTTCACACCCCAACCCCCGTGCACCCCCACCCCCACCCCAAAGAGTCCCTTCTTCTGACTTTCCCAGCATCTGTGAATGTGTTGGGCTACAGGACAAAGGGCAATTCTAGGTGTAGCTGGAAGAGACAGCTGAGCAGCTAGTACCCAAATAGGGGGGCAGGTTGGCTCTCCAGGTGGGCCAGTTCATCCTGAGAATCACAGCAACAGGAGGTACAGTGAGAAGGGAAGAGGGGCTGGAGGCATGCCGTCTGAGAAAAGGTCAATCCTCAGAGGCAGATTAGAGGAACACACCTCTCCCTGAACCACTGGGGCAGTGGTTAAACACTGTCAGAGCACAGCTGAATTCTGTTCAACTACTGTTCCTGTGAAGAAGTCATTGTAAGTGTCTTAGCCAATGTTTCTTTTCCCGTGTTTGGTTGCAATGTATCTAGCTGCTTCCTGACTGCCAGGCCAGCCTCATGCTCGGCGGCCACGCTCTCCCTGCCACAATGGGCTGTATTGCCCCTGGAACTGTGTGCCAACATAAACCTGTCTTCCCTAGCTTGCTTCTCATCCGGATGTTTTATCTCAGCCACAGAAAAGTTTAAAGCTATGGTTTAGATGTCTTGTTATGGCAGAATGAAAGAAAGGGAATCAAAGTAATTAGTTGGAAACGAGAGAGTTTGCCTCCTTGGTAACCCTGGGGTGGGGCCAGCACACATATAAAGGAGGGCTATGGTTTGAGTGTATCCCCAGTCAAGCTGAAGGCTTGAGTCTCAGTAAGGTGATGATGAGAGGTGATGCAACCATTAAGAGGTGGGGGTTAGTGCCAGGTCATTAGGCCATGGGGGACGATGCTGCCCTCTTCAGGAAATGAAGTCCTTGACTGTAAGCAAAGACAAGGCTGGCCCTCCCCTCGGGGGCTCCCAGGATCACCACCTGGTCATGCCCTTTCACATGCACTTCTAGATGCTACCCCTACAATGTGACACAGCCAACAGGGATGGCACCAGAGGGAGCAGATGTCAGTGCCATGTTTAAATCTCTAAAACTATAAGCTGAACGCATATCCTTTGTTTACAAATTATCCAGTCTCAGTTTTTTTTTTAAAGGTGTTTTTCTACAGCAATGAAACGCAATAGGGTTATAGAGAAGTAATCCCGCAGTGATGTGCAGAGGGAATTTGGTGAGGCAGCCGGCCCTCGGTCAAATGGCCTCACTCCCAGAGACAGGGCCAACCCAAACCCTCCAGTCAGCCTCCGTCCTCTGACGCCAATTACCCTGACTTCTCCAAACATAAAACTAGGGCCATGGGATTTGCTAGTGTTGTGTAAGCCAACATCCATGGTGAGGATTAATTAGCATGCTTAAAGTGCTGTGGGTTTGGGTTTGGTTTCTGTATTTTCTCAGGAGGAAAGCCAGCTCAAGACGGAGAGTTAGCAGCAAAGGTTTGACGGATGTCGCTTGAGATGCGCTGTGCAGGTGGAGGAGACAGGGCATGCGGCTGTCAGGCTGCTCAAGGGATCAAGAAAGTCACACCCGGGAGCAAGCAGGAGAGCTCCCCAGAATGGGGGAGGAGGCCTAGGCCTCTGAAAATTCAAAAAGAGAAAATGAACATGTGCCTGGGCTCTGTGAGGGAGGGCACAGAGTGACCCACGGCAAGGGGGTGTGTGAGAAACTGCAGGTGACGAATACCGGCAGGTCAGCAGGCATGAAGATGAGCTATGAAATAAGCTCCCTGCTGAAAGAAAGAATTCAACGGACAAGTCGGGGTCTGAGGGTCTTTGGGTCTGAGGGTCTGTGGGTCTGAGGGTCTTTGGGTCTGAGGCTGACAGCCGAGAAGCCTAGTCACACACCTGCCTCTCCGCCAGACACAGTGTCACAACTCTGCACACAGCATGGTCTGTCTTCACCAGCCTTGAGTAACGTTTCAAACTCAACCTAACACATCATTTCTGACTATGAAAGTGACATGTGCTCATCGTTGGAACTTAAAACTGTAGAAATACGTAAAGTAGAAAGTGCAGCACCCTCCCCACCCCAACAACCACGAGATACCTGGTGCTCACAGCAGAGGGATCTGTTTACAGAGCAGGGCTGTAACTGCCCTCAGTTGATTGTTGACAAAACAGTTGAGTGGGAGAACTCCTCCCAGGCTCTGAAGAAATGAGTCAAACTATCATTGGAACCCAAGTCTGACACTCAAAAATTCGACACACGGATACCACCCATCCCAATATTCCTTTTTCTGCCTTCAGTGTAATAGCACAAGGCATGAGCGGGGTGTCCAGGCTCAGCTCTATGGTCAGAAGCAATCACCATCCAGAGCCAGATTGCACATGAAGCCAGTAAGGTGTCACCATGAGCACCATTTTCCCAGGTTCACTGAAATATAGCACACCCCAGCATGCCATCATTGAAATGAGCTGATTGTCACTACAGTTTACCTGGTTCTGATTAAACCAGTGAAGGACAGGAAATGAGAGGGCCTGGAATCAGTACGGTTGGAACTGTGTGAGGGGAGGAGTCCTGAGGTCAAGCTTCGCTGTTCAACAGTTATGAAGGACCTAAAACCTTGGTTTCCCCAGCTGGGCTAGGAAAAGGAGGCAGGGGGTATCAGACTGACAACCCAGATGCCTGCAGAACTTTGCTGTTCTATGCAATAATGCATAGCGCGTGACTGGCACAGCCCTACCACACTCACCAAGTTCTGCAGAAAGACAGGCAGCTAATCTGAGACTGGGCGAGATCATCACTGCTCTTGCTAGCTTGCACTAATCAAAGGGAATCAGTGGTCACAGACTCACTGAACAGCATACATTTCCATACACGCAAGGCACGGAGCAAGCTATACCGATGATGTCGCATCTTCTTGGAGCACGTCTCTCTGGGTGGAAAACAGGTGAGCATGCGTAGGAAAGATGTAAGCATGAGACGATGTACTGAAGGGAGTAAAACACCTACTCTTCAGAAGCCCCGCAGAAACTAAAGGGACTCAAGTTTGGAGCGATCTGAAAAGCCCTCTACAGGCTCTTATTTAAATGCACATTCCCGCCATGAACTGCTCCTAGATCTGTCCCCCTGTCCCTTCCCTGATGGACACCTGTCCGAAACACATCTTGCCTCCTCCATTGAGTTATTTGCACCAGATGATACGGTCGCAGAAATAACCAACACAGAAAACTGGCATTGGAGAGTGAAGTGAGGCTGTTGCTATGACAACACCTGACAGGAACAACTTATGAGAAAGGGCTTATTTCAGCTCACAGATGGAAGATCTTGGTTTGGTTCCCAGTTGCTTGCCTCCGTGAATCTGGCCTCATGGCCTCAGGAGCAGGTGGCGAGGAGAACTGTTTAGATGATGGCAGAGAGAAAGCTGAGAGAAAGGCTGGGGCCACGGGTTGGTTTATAACTTCCAAAGGCACGGCCATTGTAATCTATTTCTGCCAACCAGGCTGTTTTCTATTCAAATTTGAAACTGGGTGAGTCTTGACTCCTCCAGCAGATGTGACAACTATACTTGAGAAAATGTCTGTATGAGGGAGTGTCCTAGTTAGGGTTTCTCTTGCTGTGAAGAGACACCATGACCATGGCAACTCTTACAAAGGAAAACATTTAGTTGGGGCTGGCTTACAGTTCAGAGGTTTAGTCCATTATCACCATGACAGGACATGGTGGCATGGTGACAGTCTTGGTACTAGAGAAGGAGCTGAGAATTCTACATCTTGATCTGCAGGCAGTAGAAGAGACTGTGTACCACATTGGGCATAGCTTGAGCATATGAGACCTCAAAGCCCACCCCCACAGAGATACACTTCCTCCAACAAGGCCACACCTCCTAACAGTGCCATTCCCTATGGACCAAGCATTCAAACACATGAATCTATGGGGGCCATTCCTATTCAAACCACCACAGGAGGAAAGGAAACCAAGCCCCATTTTCGCCATCATCGCTAGCAGAAGCAACATCTCAGAGTGGCACCCAAAGAGAAGAGGCCTTCCACTGAGCTCATAGCAACGCTGCACAGAGCCATTTCAGAGTGGGCTTTCGGTGATAGGGATTATGCTAACTTCTGTTAGTGCCCTTCATCAATAGTTGGGCTCCTCCAGCACAACTCGTGTGTGTGTGTGTGTGTGTGTGTGTGTGTGTGTACGTGTGTGTGTGTGTGTTGAATAACTTATGCATATGTCATGCAACTGGAGTATTCTGGAGTTCTGATGATGACATCCTACATCCGAGGTGACCTGTGGTCTCAGCTTGAGAGGACCAGGACCAACCTGACAGCTGCAAGCTGAGGTCATTGTAGTGGTTCTTCCCATGATTTGAATGGTGCTGGGAAACATCGAGTCTGGGACTGGAGAGCCCTCCATCCATGCAAGCTAAATTCAGACCCAGCATCACAGCTGCTTCCCCAGTCCCCTCCAGGCTTTCCCACAACTCACTGTGAACAGCACCATCTGTTTCCTCAAGTCCTCACTGGTTACTTCTGCTGCCCACTTCTAGGGAAAGACACTGGGTCTAGGTCACACCAACAAAAAGAAAGGCATAGAGGTACGGGGTGCTAGGCTTTGTGCATGGTCTGCCCTCCATAGGCAGTATCCTTGGTCCTGCCCTGAGCGGAGGCCCGGAGAGCTGAGGCTCAGAGAGGGAGGCCCGGAGAGCAGAGGCCCGGAGAGAAGAGGCCTGAAGAACCCAAGGCCCAGAAAACGGAAGGAGGGCAATTGCTATCTCTCTCTTCTGCTCAGTGAGCACCTCCCCTGCCTGAAAGCCTCACGTGAGAACAGCTGAAGTTCCAGCTAAGGGATTAGACACTATTCCCTTCTAATGGTCAGCTTTGGAATCGGACCTCTGGGAGTTCATGGCGGAAATGTGGTTATATCTAGTCCCCAATTTCAGCTTCTAAATTTCATTCTAAAACAATGAATGAGTACAAACGTTAAGCAGGCAGAGATTAGTCATCTTGGAGGCCAGGACCCCTTCCTCATGGTTGGCTTTGGACCCCATTTTTTTCTCTGCTAATACTAGAAAGGAAAAACATTACAACTGCCTCTCCTTAGGCCTTCTAGTCAAAAGAATGGAATACCTCTGGCCCTGAGAGGAGATATAACATTCTGATCTCCTCCAAAGCCTAGAACATTATATACTATACTGTCTCTTCCCTTGAGCTTGGTCCATCAATCACAAGGCCAGAGTCTACTTTCCAGGAAAGCTGATTCACCTATAACATACTGAGGAGATGGGAGGAATAATTATCCCTTAATGAGATAGTGTGTTCACTTATACCTCCTCAAAGCCTCTCCCCTGATGCAGTCGGTTGCACATCTTCACTGCTAAGCTGCCTGCTTTTTGAGTTCTATACTCCAAAAGTATAATTTTTCCTTCTTTTTCTGTGCCTTTTTCCAAAAGTTCAGGCATGTTTTCCCCATCTAAGTGTGTGCTCCCTAGCATCCTGCTTTCTCGCTCATCCTCTGAAGCCCCACACCCACTTTTCTGCCATGCGGCTGCTTGCCAACCTCCCTCCATGCCAGCTCTCATGGACCCCAACTCTGAGGGCATGACCTTCCCTCTTCATTTTTCTCCACCTACACCCATTCAGCAGCTGCCAAAATTTATGGCTGGAATGCACTGTTTTTCTTTCAAACGCTAATAAAATGGTCCCTGAGCTTCCCTCTGAGTCTGTTTTTAAATTCTTTTATTAATGGGACAGCTAGCCTAAGGAGGGACCCCAGTTTCCCTGGATGTCCCTGCTACTCTAAGGAGGGCTTAGGAAGAGCCAGCTTCTGTGGGAACCTGGGGGGACATAGAAGGCAGGGCTCCCCTGGGAAACAGCCAGTTCACACAGTGTATGAGGTGAGGAGACATTAGTACAGGAAAGAGGACAGGGCTCAGAGAGGTGAATGGGATGTAGCAATAACAAAACCACATACCAACCCAAACTAGTTTATTGTTTATAACGCTTCTAAGGTTTTTATTTCCGTACATTCACGTGTGACTGTGCCTGTGGCAGCATTACTGTTTATGAACAGGTGCTCCCTCGCAGTGTGCTCCCTAATGATCCTCCCCAAGTCTGATACTCAGTCTGGGAGACACCAGAGTTGCAGCCAACCGTGGCTCTGCAGTCACAAGGGCTAATGTCAGCGCTTACTTGATACACTAAGTTGGCTGCTTTCTGATTTCAGAGTGTGAGGATCTACTAAAATACAGCAAAACATTTAAGACAGCAGCCATGGCTGGGTACTCACACGGTGAACTGTCAAAGAAGTCCCGATCAATGTTATGCAGCAGCTCCACTCTGGGGGATGGGATTCCTTCACTGGAAAAGAATTTTTAGGAAAAGTTAACTTCCTCTCAAACGGGTATGCATTGTTTCATGACTTCTTTTTTTGATGCCTATAGAAAATAACAAATCTGCCAGTAAACAATCTTATCGCAATTTCGATGTGCCTCACAGCTGTGGATGGTGGATCTTCATGGCGTCATCTGTCTACATCATAATGATTATTGGAAGCTCCACATAAAAGTCAGTGTCAGGCACATGATGAAACCATGGCTATATTTAAATGGAACCATTCTTTATGGAAGGAACATAAGACTCAAGTCATCTGTGGGGACGTCATACAGTGTAGAAGGAAACGAAGACATCTTTCAAATTGGTGACACAAAAACTGCAGATGCAGCAGCCTCCTCATTAGCTGTCACAGTCTTCAAATCTTTCTCATAGCCAAAGGGACCACAGATCTATTTTTTAATTAATTAATTGAGTGGGTCCCCCATGGCCCAGGCTGACTTGGAACTTGCTATATAGCAAAGGCTGGCCTTCAACTCCTGATCTTCCTGCTGAAGTTCTGAGGTTGTGTGCTTGTGCTACTACACCTGGATCGTGGATTTAATAGAAATGCAGGTTAAATACGTGCCTTTTAAACCTTTTTTGAAAGAACATGTAACTACCAATAGAACCTAAATTGACCAAAGAAAAAAACTGATGTTTCTTAGTCCAATCTGCTCTTATTACAGGAAAGAAATCATGTCCTGAGTTACTGGAAGAATAATGGGCTGTATGACTTTGAAAGTGGGGTTCTTTAAAAACTGGAAGTGTAAATACCCTAAAGAACCCTGGTCAGTTCATCCTGACCTCATGGAAACTTTGAATCAACGTAAACCACTGGAAGAGAGCTGAGTAGGATACTTGCTAATCCAGTACCCCTGCCAGGCATTGCTGGTAGCAAAATACAGTTAATATCACAGGAGTCATGCACACATGAACAGACTATAAAGTTCCTGATATAACCAAAAAGATATGATTTCCAGAAGGCCCAGGGTCCACACCCAAACTCACAGCTAGTTCTATAATAGTTATTTCATATTTCAAAGACAGCAATATTTCAAAAACGTCCATCCATCAATTTGCTACTTGGTGTTTCCAAGTAAGAAAATGCTAAAATATAATTAATAAATTTAAAACCAAATCAAAGAACCTCAATTAGTATCATCTTTTTCTAAACTAAGATTAATTTCACACATATAAACACACAGAGACACACAACAGGAGAACTGCAACATGAATATATTTAATGTAAATATTTTATGCGAGTTTGTTCTCGCCTTTACTCTCATCAAACACCCCACTAGAGAGCTGAAGGCAAAAAACTCAGAGACGGCCCTAGTCTCCAGGTACAATACTCACATAGGATGTTCCACAGTCCTCAGTGCTGAGAGGCAGCATTGCAGGATGGGTTGGAATGGACAGCACGGCATATCTCCTAAGACTCTACTCTTCCTATTTTCTACTGAAAACACTTTACTGCCTACCTACAGATTCTGGAGCCTGACAGCTAGTTCCAAACTAGATTTGGTTGCAGAGGCTCTGAATGCAAGGGAGGGAGGATGTGCAGAGGATGGTAACCATAAGAAAATGTGAACATGAGAGAGGCTCAGCAGTTAAGAGCATGCGCTGATCCTCCAGAGGAACCAAGTTCAATTCCCAGCAACCATGTCAGATGTGACTTTCTGAACCTGAAGTTTGTAGACAATCGTTGTTGATTACGCTTGGAAAAGTCTTCACAGGCAGACTTCTCAAGATGCCAACAGGATCTCCGAGTCCCCAACTGTCATAGTGTGTTATGATTTTACTTTTAAAATATGCTAATCAAGATATTTTAGCAAGGATGTGGTTAAAAGACATGCCAAGAAAATACAATACGTGACAATTGGTTAAAACAATAACAAATATATTGAGGGATTCCAGATTATTAAGAAAACCAAATCAACATTTAGGGGAATTGAATAAAATATAAATCTTGGGTTGCCTAATTTTAAAAACATGTAAAATCTCAAGACAAGCTCATATAATTCACATGAATTAACCCTTTGGAAAGGGATGGATTTTAGAAATCTACACATGACTACTTAAACTTTTTACAAACATTTCAATAATCATCTAGAAAAGTATGCCCAAGACCCCAGCACCCTAACTTCTTAACAAGAATGCTGCCAGTCAGGGTCTGATACCAGATAAATGGTGACAGTTTTGCCAATAAACAAGAATATGCTGTTCCATGGCCAGGAAATGAGACTGCCACAGCAGCCCAAGGACATAAAGAGATGAAATTTGAAAAGATGCACACAGGGCTGGGGATGCAGCTTGGTGAGAGAGAAGCTGCCCAGGATGTACTAGACCTCGTTCTGTCCCTAGCATCACATAAAAGCAATGTTGCTGTGTACAAGAAGGGAAGATGGGAATTATGGGAATACGGGGAAACATACAGCAGACTGTTCACTGGGGTGAGACGTAAGTACAGTGAAACTGTACAGGACTTTTCCTCTCTAACATGCTTAACTTAACTGTTAGGAAATATAAGCATAATCAAGAACGAGGTGCTGAGCACTTGGGGAAGAGAACTGTGAGTGTGAGGGCAGCCTGGCTATGAAGCAAACAAAAACAGCACCAACAAATGTGTTGTCTGTGGAAACATCCATGATGGCAGAAACACAACACTTAGTAACAACGTTAAAGCTCAGATGCTCACAGTCTAAGAGTAGACACAGTCCAAAGACGGGACACGTATCCATCTCAACAAATACAAAATGTATGGCTAGTATAGAAGGCATTAGGAAATATGTGAGATTTAATTGCATTCTACCTATTTATAATCTATCACAGTAACTGATCGTGAGTCTTGAAATTTCCTTGCAGGTCTTTGAACAAAACTGTCTTTATCTATAGTTGGAAATAGCAATGTCTTTAGGGCCACACATTCTCAAGTTCCATTGCTGAAGTCATTTCTTTTGCCTTCAGTAAAGGGATCGGGTGGGGGGGGGTCTCAATGTTTAGGATGGGGTATGGGAGTTAAGAGGAGCAATAAAGGAAGAAGGAAATTCTAAGGAAGGAGGAACTAAAACATGGGGGAGGGGAAATGTGGTTAGGGGGGTTGTGCAGTTTCCATTCAGAGTTACAAAGAAAGTTGCCAGCACAGAAACATTAAAATAATTCTCTGTTGAGAAATATTCCTTTACACTGTGAGAATTCACCACTGTGATTGGTTTAAAGAACTGAATGGCCCATACCTAGGCAGGAAGAGGCTAGGCAGGACTTTAGGGGACAGAGAGGCCTCAGGGAAGAACAGTGGAGTTAGCCAGACACGGAGGAAGCAGGATGGGTAGGAAAAAGTGAATGTAACCAAGGCTCGTAAAAGAACATAGAATAACACACAGGGAGAAATTTAGGCTATAAAAGCTAGTTAGAAACAAGCCTAAAGTATATGCTGAGCTTTCATAATTAATAAGTCTTTATGTAATGATTTGGGGGATGGTGGTCCAAGAAAGCCTACTATATAAGGTGCCCAACATCCAGCCATGAATATCCACATGAGCCCTGGAAAAAGCTTCAAAAAGTGTTCAGAACATGGAGTCAAACATAGTTCTGTGCAGAGACACAGCTACCAGCCGCTGCCTGTGGGCTGGAGCCAGCTGCTGGCACCATGCGCTAAGCTGAGGCATGTGGCAGCTGACATGGCAGTTTAAGGTTTGTCTCACATGGTTAGAGAATGCTGCAGATGCTTAGTAAATCTAGGTCCAGACACAGAAACCTCTAAAATGGTACAATTTGTTTAAAAATGTTCTTAGATGTAGAAGAAAGAAAATGGGTATAGACTGTCATAGAAAAAAATAAATAGCTTAAATAATAAAGTCTTTAAAAAGAGAATAAATTAATATAAAAAATAAGCCACATGAGGATGGAAAATGTTATAACACAGGGAGTTTGGACCTTATATTGTATTTTGCTAATTCCGATTTTTTTTGAATGCTAACAAAGAAAGAATGACAGCTTCTGAGAGACACTGCATTGTGAATTAAACCAGCTGAATTAAACCAGTCTAGATACTTTAGGAATGCCTTAACTTCAAAATGGAACTCAGAAAATGTATTGCTTTGGGGAAGAGGTTATTCTTTTGTTTCCACAGAAAATGAAAGACTGTGTATTTGTTCAAGGCTAAAGAGGATAAGGTTTGATTGGGAGAGATTCCCTGAAAATCCTGGCTATAAATATGAAGAAATAAATCTACAAAAACTATAAGACAGGTGACATATATTTTACCTGCTAAAACATAAAACAATAAATAAAATCATCCTTAGCTGGCTGGTGTACAACAAGCAGTTGATACTTGTGTTAATGCAAATATGTATGTTAGATTTGAAAGTTTGTTTGTTTTCAGAGCAAGGGGACCAGATAGCAATGAAAACTGGTGGCCCAGATGATCCAGTCTCTCAGAATGCCTCTGTTGCAGTTTCCTCAGAGTTCTGCATCCCGAACAGCTTCAAGATTGCTGGATGAGATGGTTCAGACTCACAGCCAGCACTACAGATAAGTCTTGTGCTTTCCCATTGCACAGAGACTGAACAAGAAATGTTATGGCTAGTATTTCTAGGATGTGACCATTATCTCATTTTTCTAAGGGTTCCCCAAAGATGCCATCACCCCCAGAAAACAGGAAGCAGTCTAGAGAATATAATGCCCACATTCCCAAGGGTGGGGTAGGTAGTTTTTGGTCATTCAATGGGTTATGATGTTTGTTATCATTTAGGGGGGTTGGTTACAAATTATTACTATTCACAGTCAGGGAAAAATCTAAACAAAGGAGATTAGATTCAGGGACCTCATTCTGAAAAGAAAAAGAGGGAATATAGAAATAATATGATAAAAGGGTATTTTATTGAATTTACTTTCAAACTAAAAAAGTAACTACTAGTCTCAAATATTTTACATTGGTATGTATTTTGTACATTGATAAAAATTGTATTATATTTGTTATATTGCATATATTTCTATTCTTAAGATATTTTGTATATTGATACAATTTTTGAGTTATTTTTGTTATACTGTATATATTTCTATTCTTGTTTAACTACTGTACATATGCAGCTCACTTAACATTGTATGTATAGTTCTAGTCCTTGAAAGCTATTAAGGATAATAAAGAAAGACAGGTTAACAGTTATTCATCTATGACAATCAAACTTGTAGTCAAGTTAGGTATGTTTTAATGATTAAACTGATATAGTGTAGATAGATGGTCTTCAAACATTTCAGAGACATACAGAATATGGCATTGAAGATGTTTTAATAATCTAAGGCTTTTCATGATGATGAGACACATCTGCTCCTGGCAGCACCAATCTATTTCATAGAAGAATGATGGGCATTGAAGATGATAGAGTTTGTTTTCACTGTGGCAAAGCTATCCATTTGGGCAAGAAACTGTCCTTGCTTCTACTGCTGACAGTATGCTGTACAAACAGGATAAGCAGGACACAAAGGAATAAGACTGCTGAACTTTGCCAAGACACGACAGGACAGTCCTTCAAAATTCCTGCTTCACAGAAAAGTCTGTCAGATATTCTATGCATGTAGGCTGAAGATGGATGGTCTAATGTTGCAGCGGAAGCTTGGGTGCCTGTCCAGGCAGCCAGCTGTTTCTGTTGTTTCTATAGTTTTGGAAGTTGATTGCTCTGCACTTGCTGTTTATCCAGTAATATTATATCCTTTTCGGGTCTTTGATGGGGTTGAAGATTAGATACTTATAGTTACAGTTTTCCTTAGTCATGGTAGAAAGTAAATTAGGTACAAAACTTTGGACTCAACCAAGATAGGATAGATAATGCAGTATTTTCTCTGAATTTGCCAAATACAAATGGAGTGGACATTGTGAATGCAATCCTTACCTGACAATTTTTCTTAATGTTTATAGTTTTATTATGTTAGAGATAAAACCTTTCATTTTTATTTAGACAAAAAGAAAATGTTGTGGAATATTCCTTTACACTGTATGAAAATGTGTTCCTATGGTTGCTTAATAAAAAGCCAAATAGCCAATATTTAGGCAGGAAGAGGTTAGGTGGGACTTCTGGGGACAGAGAGGTCTTGGAGAAGAAAGGCAAAGTTGTCAGCCAGACATGAAGGAAACATGATAGGCAGTACTGAGTAAAGTAACAAGTCACGTAAAATAATGTAGATTGAAAAATATGGGCTAATTTAAGTTATAAGAGCTATTTAGAAACAAGCCTAAGATATAGAAAACACTTTCATAATTAATAAGAAGTCTCCATGTCATGATTGGGGGGGGTGGTCCAAGAAAGCCTGCTACATCTCTCTTTTAAACAGCATCAGTTCAGGAAGGCACAGCTGGGTATAGTAAGATGTACCTATACTCCCAATAACTCAGAGGCAGTAAAGGCTGAAAGACCATGAGTTTTAGTCTAGCCTGAGCTGCATAGCAAGACCTCGATTCAAAAAACTAACTCCCCCCCCAAAAAAAACCTAAAACCCAAACCAAAATCTATCCAATCCAACAGAAGAGACCAGAGGATAAGCATGTGTGTGTTTCTAGAACACGGGCTTGGATCTGGGGATGGAGGCCAGGGAGGGTGCTGAACTGAGAAGTGTCAGAAACTTCTGCAAACCTTATAGTTTTTCCTGGGAAATGATGGAGAGAGAATATTTGTATAAGGAAATATAACCAATGACCCAGGGCCATAAGCTGAGAAGCAGATATAATACAATATAAACTGGGCCACAATATCTGTATTCCCTTTATAAACTACAGTCAGACAGCTGTAGCTTTAATTTCTAAGACACGTAATGTTCTCTCTCATTTGAGAGCTCCTCTCCCATTTTAGAGGAAAAGTCCAGTGTTAACACATCCCACTTGTTATGAAGTATGCATTTAAAAAGATGAGATGTGATCTGCTACCTATGATTTTCCTTATTTGGAGGCGTTTGAACAGGTACTGAAAGTTTAGTTGCTTAAGTAACACTGTCTTCAACATGCAATGAATTCCATCTGGGAAATTCCATATCTCATTCATGACTGCTGACGTTTGTGGAAATTTTTTCCATAATCATATACCTGGTCTTAGGTAAACCAAAGCAACGTTTGCTTCTATTACAGCAGAGCTGTAATAAAATACCAACACAGAACTGTAATCACCCCCTTCTGGGCCTGTAAGGATGGCCACAGCAGTAAGTAGATAAAGTAAGTAAGTAAAGAACTATGTAAAGGAAAAGGACAGAATCGCTTTGCTCACCTATAACCACTTAAGACAGAGGACAGTCTCTCAACAGTACAGGGGATGTGTTTCATCCATGCCATTAAACACAAAACTAGGATTAGTTTGTGCTTTTGGTTGTTTTGGCAAGGCTGGATTGAATAATAGCAACTAGCACTGACACACAATTTAAAATTTAAAATTGCCATGGGGGGAGATTGCTCAGCAATTAGTAGTGCTTGTTACTCTTGTAGAGGACACAAGTTTGGTTTCTAGCACCCACATTTAGGTAGCTCTCAACCACATGTAACTCTAGCTCCAGGGTATTCAATGCCCTCTTCTGGCCTTCACATATGCGTAATCACATGCAAATAATAATAGTAGTAATAATAATAACAATCAAAATAATAAATCTTTAAAATAATTGAAATGTACTAATATCATCTAATTTTCAATGCCACAGATCCAACCTTGGCTAGCGTGATTGTTTAGGTTGACCCAACCTTGGCTAGGGTGACCTAACCTTGGCTAAAGTGATTGGTTAGGTTGACTCAACCTTGGCTAAGATGATTGGTTAGGTTGATTCAACCTTGGTTAAGGTGATTGGTTAGGTTAAGCCATCCTTGGCTAAGGTGATTGGTTAGGTTGACCCAATCTTGACTAGGGTGCTTGGTTATGTTGCTATCATGATCCCTGGTTGAGTAAATGATGTATTTGGGTTTGAAACTCAGGCTGACGGACTTCCTAAACTCTACTTCTAACCAATATGCTACACTGTCTCCTCAGTAAAATGTTTACATATGGCCTCAGCACCTCTTTGGATATCTTATACCATACATTTAGCTTCTTTTTATGACTCCATAAACAACTACCTCTCTGTAGGCTAGCTTTATGTCAACTTGACACAACTTGGGAAGGTGGGAAAATGTCCCACCAGACTGTGTGGAAAGCCTTTTTCTTGATTAATGATTGATGTGGGAGGGCCCAGCTCACTGTGGGTAGAGCTATCCATAGGCTGGTGGTACGGGTTCTAAAATAAAGCAAGTTGAGAAAGTCATGGAGAACAAGTTAGTAAGCAGCACTTCTCCATGGCCTCTGTATCAGCTCACGACTCCAGGTTCCTATCTTGAGTTCTTACCCTAAGCCTCCTCAATAACGGACTACTATGTGTGGATAGAATATGGTCTAGAGAGATAGTTCAGTGGTTAAGAGCACTGCGTGCTCTTCCAAAGGTCCTGAGTTCAATTCCCAGCAACCACATGGTGGCTCACAACCATCTATAATGAGATCTGGTGCCCTCTTGAGGAAGAGACCTGGTCAGTTGTCCTCATTAGCTTAGACCATGAAACCCTTTTACCACTAACTGCTGACCATCTGTCACAAAAGACACGTCCTAGAAGACACTGTCATAGTTTTAGAAAAAGAAACAGCAACGGCAAGAGTTTTTGAGGAGAAATTTTGAAGGAAGCAAACAAACAAAGCCCAAGCCAGTTGCTGCTAAAATCATGAAGAAATCTGCCAGGGCAATTTCCATCCACGTGTGAGCAGGGTCATCTTCCTTGTGGCTGTGCTCCCAGCTTCTGAGCTCCTCCTGTGCCCAAGCTTGGGCGGGGTTTTCCTACACATCCTGCCCAGCCTCATTTAGGTGCTCACCAGACGGGCACCACTGTGCTCGCATATTATTTTTAAACCCAGAGCCTTCTTGTCCATGCTAGACAATCACTGTACCATTGAGCTTCATTTCCAGCCTGCGTTACACCTAACACACGATGAAATTAATGCCTGAAGATATCAGTAAGTGCAGGAACAATAAACACAGGAGATGGGATTTGAACCGGAGCTGACCACAAAGTACACATTTGAAACCATTACACTGGGAAACCACTTATAAGACTTATTGTATTCACTGTGTATGTATGGGTGGGTATTGGCTCTATGCAAAATTCATGCTCCTTGCAAAGCCCTGTAACATGCAAGCATTACCGTGAAAAAAGAGGTTAGGCATGGGAATTATAAAATTTAGACAAAATTTGGTAAGGATGTAGGTTGAATTTATTTGCTAGAGGACAGGAATATTTTTGTATTGCCATTTGTTTTTATTAAGGAGCTTATTAAGTTTTTTAAAGTAGACTACTCAAGAAAAAGGAAATTATCAAAAATCATACTCAATGCAATCTTTTCCTATTGGTTACTGAAAAGTAAGGCTCTTGGGTTAGCAGCAGGACACGCCACAGGGGATGATATGCCCGTCTTCCAATCTCCATTCTAATCCTCAAGAAGAACCTTGAAGAAGACTGGCAGCAGTGTTGGCAACCAGGCAGGAGGAGGCTGCCAGAGTCCTGAGGGGATTTCTGTAACGCCTGCGCTGATGAGACTAACAGCATATTTTTTGGTTTTACAATAAGGATCAAAACCTGATTCAAAGAAAGAAAAAAAAAAACCATTCACTTTGTCTCCCTCTAACCTCACCATGTAGGGTCTACACAGACAAAAATGGGCAGTGATCTCGCATGAACTGTTCTCAGAGCTGGCAGCTCTGTGTCCATCCATAGTGACTATCTTGTTTACATCCACGCAGACAACAAATGGCAAAAGAACAAAGAAGAGATGGCAAGCTATGTACCTTCTAGAATGTGATACAGATTAAATTATGGGGAAGGACCCGTAAAGTGCAAAACACTGCGAATACAGGTCAAGACACTGGTATCAAACATGGTAATAAAGAAGGGACTCAAAACCAGCCATGACTTCTGCAACAAGGCTCTGGGATCCTGGTGGAAGAGGGGTTAGAAAGATGGTAAGAGCCAGAAGAACAGAGTTTGCCATGAGATTGACTCTCTTAGAAACATTAGAAGCTATACCCATAAAGTCTCACCAACATGGCTGCCTAACTGTGGGCTGAATAAGAACACCACCAATTGATGTGCTAACATGGCCAGGGACAATCTCAGGAGCCTCAACCCCATACAGAAAAACTACAGGCAAACAAGGAATGCCAAGAGCAGAAGAAATAGTCTTCCTTGGGGGAAAAGCCACCAAATGGTTATCCAATACCAATGGCGAGCCCTGAAAACACATACATACAAATAACATTATACAGACTGAGCAGGTTCCACTTATGTATTTAAGAATGAACATACATACATAGAGAAGCCACAATTTGAAGAAGAGCAAGGGGGAAGGTGGTACAGAGAGGGGTTTGGAAAGGGAAAGGGGAAATGATGCAATTATATTTTAATCTCAAAAATATTTTTAAAATGGAAAAAATAGCAAGCAACTTCTTGGACATTTTCTTTTCACAAAATATATAATTGGTAGTCGGTGGATTCTGTGAGTAACGTTTCATCTAAGGTCGCTGGTTCTGTTTCATTTGAGAACGGTGAAAGAACCTAAGAGCACAGGCATTTCCATCCTTCCTCAGAACAGTGATGACCACTAAATTTAAATATTTCACACAACTCTCTCCAAGCCTCAGGAGTAAAGGCGTCATGTAAGAGTACCCAGATGTCAGCCCAGAGCACATCAGGACACTGGGTGTCCTTGTGCCCCAGATGGAAGGAAGGAAGGACCATCCCTGACCTGATGAGGCAAGCCCGGACCCACCTCGGGGTAGGGTCAGGCCAGAAAGATGAGAGAGTGACAGCATAGGAAAAGGTAGGGGTTCCAATGAAATGATCATACAGTTCAACAGACTGTAGATCTGAGAGAGCTCTGGGTACTGGGTAGTTGAAAAAAAGGGGCTGGAGAGTGCAGGAAAAGGCGGCAGGGATGCACCAGTGCCACTGTGAGAGGAGAGAGAACGGGTGTCTTTTGGAAGATATAGCAAAGTGGAAGTAGCAAGTATCTGAAGAACAGGTTCTCCTCCACACAAGACCCTCAGCAGTGCAGGGGAGGGTAGGCCATGGCAAGGAGGCCACGCCCACCACAGAAACCATCTGGCTCTGCTGTAGTAATGCAATTTTCTTTTTTCTTTCTTCCTTGATTTTTAAAATGGGGTCTGTGAATGGCTATTCTTGGTTGTCAACTTGACTATATCCAGAAGGAACTACAATCTAGAAATGGGAGGCACATCTGTGATTGGCTATGATCTGGATTTTTGAGGCAAGAAGACAACATGCCGTTGATCCAGATCTCGGGGTGGATGACACATGCCTTTGAGCCAGATCTTGGGGGCGGGAAGGCACATCTTTAATCTGGGTCACATCTTCTGCTGGCAGCCTAGGTAAGGACAGTGAAAGGAGGGATTGTTTGTTCTTCACCTGTTTGCCCTCTCCTTGCCAGCACATCCGTTCCTTCTCTGGCATAGGTGACAACTTCTTCAAGATTCAAGCATATACAGAAGACCAACTGAGACAACCAGCCTTGTGGGACCAATCGGCTACTAGATTCTTGGACTTTTCATTCACAGCTAGTCATTGTTGGATTGCAGCCTATGTCATTCCAATAAATCCCCTGTGTGTGTGTGTGTGTGTGTGTGTGTGTGTGTGTGTGTGTGTATGTGGAGAGAGAGAGAGAGAGAGAGAGAGAGAGAGAGAGAGAGAGAGAGAGAGAGATTCATTTTATATGTTTTATGGCTAAAGAATCCTGACTAATACAGGGTTTCACTCTGCAGCTGAGGCTGTCCTAAAACTATGTCACCCAGTTTACTTTCTGACACAGCTTCCCGAGTACCTAGTTACAGGTGTGAGCCATCACACCAAGCTCTGAAGTTTCTTTCAAATTGAGAAAGAAATTAAAACTACTCAAATCCCACCCTTGTGGATTGCCTGCTATTGCAGGTCTAGGAAAAAGCAAACACGTGGACAAGGCAGTAGATAAGAATCTGCCATGGGTACCAAGTTTCCAGGGAAATTAAGAAAATACAGCAAATGAGAATTCAAAACTTTTGGCTAATGAAAACGACTTTCCTACTATGGAAAGAAAGTCACAAGCAGAGGGAAACTGTCATGTGATATTTCAGCACGAAGCAAATGTGATTTATAATTAACTTAGTAACTGTCAAAATTTAAAGCAGGAGGGTCACTTCCCAGCCTTTTGTGTAGAATTAAGCAAGAACCATACACCAGGACTTGGAAACTCAAAATCCCAGGTACTTCACTAAGGGAGGAAACTAGGATGAAGAGATAGATAAACAAGCCCAGCATGGCGGCAGATAAAGGGCTGAAGCTGCAGGACTACTGCCTATCTGAGCCCACCATAAACTATATAGTGAGTCCCTGGCCAGCCCGAACCACGGTGCATAGCCCACCTAAAGGGGAAAAAGCCCAAACTCTCAGAAACCAGGGATATTATATATAACTAAAAGTACGTGAAGGCAGAGGCAGAAGAGAAATAAAGAGGCGAAAAGGTTCAGAGAGAAACTGCCAGAAGTGTCAAATACTACAGTTGGAGTTTCTGAAGAAGAAAATGAAACAACAGAATACAGTATTTAAAACTAATTATAAATATCTTGAACAAAAGACTTGGATGTCCAAACAGAACTAACCTACTTTGTATCTGAGAAAACTGGCCCAGAATGGTCAACTCTGAGACACACCTAGCAACAGTCTTTGACATGGACAATCTCCTAGGCCTCCAAAGGAAAGGAACCTGCTACTTGCAAAGGAAATTAAACCGGGCTGAAATTAGAACTATCCTTAGCAATATATCAAACAAGCAAAGGCAGGGGTAATGGTTTTAAAAATCCAAGAAAAGACAGTATGAGACAAAGGTGTTTTTTTAAATTATTTGAGATATTTTTCAATTATCAGGGTTATAAAAATGTTTTGATAGGTATGTAAGAATCTAAAGAATTCTGGGAAATTTATCCAAGGAAAATGCTTCCAAGGAAGAAACCATTGGGGATGCTTCAGAAATGGATGGATGGCTCGTATTAACTATAATATTGCAGACCTAATAGCAGAACAAAATCATGGATAGGATAGTATTTCATATTATATGCTCTGGCAAAGTAGAAATAACATACTTAATATAAAGCTAGAAGATCTGGAAAGTAGAAAGGTAAGGCTGAACAAGCTAGTTGGGTCTCTTATGGATAAGAGAATTATCAAAGGATATTAGTATATTGGTGAGCAATTGAAGAAGATACAAATTATTCTAAATATTAAAATTTCTAATAAATAAGATGTAAAAATATTCCATTAAACAAAATGACAATTGTAGTAACATACATATAAATAAAACTCACCTATTACGGTAAAACACGCAGGGACAAGTCTTAAACTTAAAGGACTGACATATCAAAAGCATCTCCTTTGACTGTGAGAGAGTTAAACTAGAGCTCACACCTAAACATGGAAAATAAGGTAGGAAGCAGTGAAGTCAAAGGCACAGTCACTTTCTTATTGGTTACTTTTCTTTTTCCCTAAGACAGAATAATGGACAAATGGGATTTACTTACCATGGTTCCTAAACCACTCAAACAAAAGACCAGCTAGAATGTACAAAGCATAACACCAGATATTGTTAGATGCTTGATAGGTGAGAAAAGCTAAGCCATGTGACTGCCCCAGTCTGAGGGAGTTTCCAAGTGCTGGTGATGAAAGGCACCTGAGGGGGCCCTGGAAGACTCCCTGAGTTGAAGAGACAGAGCTGAAAATCTAGGGAGTTCAATGAAGAGAGTTCCAGAGAAGAGAAAGTACACAAATAGAACCTGAGAGCTTTGTAGAGGATTCCTTAGATTTGGGAACTTTGTAGAGAATCCCTTAGAGCATGGCTAACTACTACTTAGCACCAGGGAGAGGCCCTGCTGAAAGTGGGAACTTTGTAGAGGATCCCTTGGAGCATGGCTAACTACTACTTAGCACCAGGGAGAAAGAAACCCAGCTGACGGGTTGACAGAGACAGTGTTCAGAATTCATACTGGGTGAGAACAGCACGTGGCATTCCAGACTGGAAATACTCATCACTCATCCAGCAATGGGCACAGAAGGCTTTGGCTCAGTCGTGGAAGATAACTGGCCCTAGAATAAGTACTGTCTCAGGCCTGTGTAAATTAAGTTACAAAAGCATTATTTAATACTAGCTGCCAATCACTGGAAAAAGAAGCATGTCTGATGAGGGCTAAAAGCTGTATTAATCTATGGGTGTGAAGGCAACTTGATACTAAGTCCATGTAGCAAAATAATAGTAGTAGATTCTCATCTAGGGCTTATGATCTTGCCAGCCATAGGTTCTTGGCCATGTTTGCAGTATTAGGTATGTGCTCTGTCCTATGGAGTAGGCCAGAAGCCAATTTGAAAGGAGTCAGTTACCTCCACAACATTCCTGCCACTATTGTGCCTATAAGCTTGTCTCAAATGTGATGTCTCTGTCTCACCCCTCCCCTCAAGGCTCAGAATACACTGCAGAAGAGAGGGCAGAGAGACTGCTGGAAGAGCAGAGGTTGGGAAGTTGTACTGTGAAACAGCATATTCTGGATATAGCTACTGCTGCTCTCACAAACTCACAGCAGGTGTGGCTGCTGTCTAAGACCTGGATAAGATCAATCCAGTCAAAATCCCAGCATGGGTAGGGGAGGAACTCATGAGGCCACATCTCCCACAGGGGAGCTTTTGGCAACTGATGACTGCCATAGAAAGGAGACTCAGCTGTCTTCAACAGTGTGTCCCTGGTAGCTTGGCCATGCTCCAATGGATGGACCTATACCTATGAGCATATAGACAGAACTAACTGGACTCAACGGGTTATATAAAGCAGGGAGGACATGAGGTATTGAGAGATAGGATGTGGTAGTGGGGATCTGGGAGTCTGGGGCAGTGATGGGGTAGACGTGATCAAAATACATTGTGTACATGTATGCAATTCTCAAAGAGCAAATTTAAAAAGCAGTTTTCAGAAAAGCATTACTCAAACAAATATAGTTTCAACTATATCTCTGAACAAAGCAAGAAGACCCACAAGAATACAGAAAGGCTTTGCAGCCACCAAGGTAAAGTGTGGTAATACAGAAAGGCGTGGCAGCCACTAAGGTAAACGTGTGGTGCCTGACATTGAATTAAAGATGGACAGGCATGGGAAGATGACCCATAAAGGGAATGATCAACCAGTCACAACCACCCGGAACTAACATGCATGTTGGGATTAGTATCCTTGATAATTTCACAGTTGCTATACTATGATGATGACATTGTATGTGTTCAAGGAGTTAGGGTCTTTAAACAGAGTTAAAAGACTTGAGTTAAACTTTTAGAAGCAAAAGCACTGAAGTGTGAGATGAAAAACATATGAGATGTAATTAACTGATGACTGGACTTTGATAGAAAATAATACGCTTGAAGACTGTAATAATTAATCCTGATTGTGAACTTAATTGGACTAAAAATATCTAGAAGAATAGGAAATAAGTCTCACATCTTCATCAATATCGTTGGTAGATTTGGTAAGACAACTGGGAAATCTTAAAGGGAGGAATTAGTTAAAAGAGAGATTTTTTTCCCACATTAAAAAATGGGAAAAACCATTACAATGGAGGAATTTGGGTCTCTGTATATATGCTAATATGCTAGACACTTTTAATGGAATGATTAAAAGAGAGGACATCTAATTTAGAAGGAATTTATGTAATATTAACTGTAAACATTATCAGCTTTATCATCTTGGTCTTATCACTAAAAAAGTTGGTTAATCTGAGTGCTAAAATACAGGCCTTAGAAAACCTAATAAAACAGATCACAAAGATATTCAAATCCAAACAGATAAATTTAATGAAGAACCAATTTTAGCATTGCATTATAAGAATAGAGAGGAACGGCCTAAGGTTTTCAAACAACCAACCTTAATATGTCCAGTAACTTTACAGGAATTGCCAAATGGCAGAGGCTCTGTTACAGCTAGCTGGACTCCTGTGCCAATGTTAAATTTAAGAAGATTCATGGAAGCAATAGTCTCATATGGTATGCATTCACCTTTTGTGAAGCAAAAGTTAAACTCGTGGTCAGTTTGTAATAGAATTATCCCTAATAACTGGATAGAGCTAGTTAAAGATGTTTTAGAGCCTGGTCAACAATTACAATGGAGTACCTGGTTCAGAGAAGAGGTTAAGATTATTGAACAATGGAATAAAGCTAGAGGTAGGAAAATCTCCCAAGATCAAATTCTTGGAGGAGATTATGCTACTATAGAAAGGCAAGCTGTATATGATGACCACACCCTGGATTTATGCCATGCAGCAACCATGAATACTTGGGACAGAACTAGAGAAATAAAAAAGAAAATTGAGTCATTTATTAAATTTCTACAGGGTCCAAAGAAAGTCTTTACAGATTTCTTACAAAGATTGACTTCAGCAGTAAATAGAATGATACCAAATTCAGAAGCTAGACAAATAATAATTGAATCTCTGGCTTTTGAAAATGCCCATTCTATATACAAAAGGATAATTAGGTCATTAAAGGCAAGGTCAGCACCTTTGGAGGAATGGATTCTAGATACAATTAATATTGAATCTCCTGAACATGATGATGCATGGATAGGAGAGGTGATTTCCAGAGGTTTGAGGAAAATTTGAAATGTCAAGTGTTATAATTGAGGCAAACAAGGTTACCTTAAAAGGGACTGTAGACAGGGTATTCCTAGAAACAATGTTTTTCCTAAGAATAATCCATTTGGAATGTTCCTCCCTTCTGGACTACACAGAAGGTGTGGCAAAGGCAGGCATTGTCCTAATGAATGTAGGTCAACAAGGGATTTTCAAGGTAATCATTTGGCATGGGAAAACTCCGTGAGGGGCCTCTTGTTCACCCCATGCCAAATCCAGTCCAGTCATTTTCTGTCATTGTAGAAGAAACTCCTTCCCAGATCAATTAAAGAACCTATTGCCTATTGTAAGAAGCCATACTGCTCTGGATGACAGAAAAGATACAGAAGAGAATAAAAAAAATCTAGGAGAAACCATAAAGTGAGTATTTTGGCAAACTTCTATAAATGAACAAAGACCAAAATTTAAAAAAAAAAATGAATAAATGACATTGTCATTGAAGGTCTGGTAGACACAGGTGAGGATTGTAGCAATTATGTCATCAGAATCTTGGCATCTAAATTGGCCTCTTCAGGATGTAAATGTTCAGTTTTTATGGATCAGAACTTTATCTCAGGTAAAGCAGAGCACAAGATGGGTCGAATGTATAGGGGCAGAAAAACAGAGAGAAATATTAAAACCACATGTGACTAAATAGCAATGAATTTGTGGGGACTTGATTTGTTATAGCAATGAAATACTCAGATTAACATTCCCCCAATTTTAGAAACAAACCAGAGATTTCTAAATGCTAATGAGAAAGGAACAACAGCTGCAGAGAGACACTGGATAGTAGAAAAAACTACAGAATTAAATCAGCCAATATACTTTGAAGATGTGCTGACCTCAGTATGGAAACCAGGACATGTGTTATGTTGGAAACAGGGTTTTACTTTGTTTCCAAAAGGGAAGAAAAGCTATGGATAACATCAAAATTGATAAAGATTCAATTTGAATAAGAGGCACCTCTTAATTAGAAGAGATCATAGTTCATTAAGTAGTTTCCAAAAGGGAAGAAAAGCTATGGATAACATCAAAATTGATAAAGATTCAATTTGAATAAGAGGCACCTCTTAATTAGAAGAGATCATAGTTCATTAAGTACCATGGCCGTTTAATCTAAACTAACCTATAAAACTAACAAATGATTTTTCATTTGCTGAGATACAATTTCCCTAAAGAGAATCTCCCCAAAGTTAGGGTTGGGGAAGGGTTTTGTTTCTGTCTTTTCAGGAGAATGAAGACATCCAGCTAAGGAATCTGAAGACTACTGAACAAATGAGAGACCTAAAGAAAAAGGACAAATCATCCAGAAAAAAAAAGTCTCAAGAAAAAAAGCAAATTGGCCTATTGGAATAACATATTTCCAACAGGATAAAATTTTATAAATCTTCCCAAATGTTTTTTTCTGCTGTTCTTTACAGACATATAATGCAAATAGTCTTTTTGTAGTCCCAGTCCAATTAAAGATTAAAGATGGCTTTGGAGTTGGAGTGTAGTTCTCCCCTTCTTTAAATCCAAGCATGCTTATTAAATTACAATCCAAAGTCTCTGTCTCATGTCAGAAGAGTCACCTGATATGGTACAGAAGAAAGACAAAATTTTAAGGACTATTTTATTGATACTAATCTCATTATCCTTTGGTTTAATATTGACTCTTTAACAGTTTTTTTAAGGTATAAATTTTATAAGATATATATATATATATTCTATACTTTTTGTCATGCTATTAATGGTCATATGGAGTACTAACTAATTCTAGAAAAAGGTTTCATCCACCTTCTTATATATGATATTGGTCTGAGTCTTTATCAGTTTTCTGCAGTGAACCATGAGCATGCCTAACAGCGACCTTTGAAGTCTCCAAAAGGAGGGTAGGGCCCCACAGTGACAATTCTTCCAGGACTATGATAATACAACTGAGCTGAAAAATACCATCTAAAGATCAGCTTCGGACTATAAACTGCTCAGAACAATTTTGAGGTGGCTAGCTGAGATGATCCAGTCTAACAGAATATTCTAGCCAGGACTTGAGACAAGTCCTGCACTTTCCCATTACACAGAGACTGGACAACAAATGATACTCTCCCAGGACTTGACAATTAACCCAAAATTTTCTTTTCAAAATCCCCTAAAGATGCCATCGCCCCCAGACAGCAGAAAGTAAATTTAAGAATATGACACCCACATTCCCAGGAGATGGAGAGGATGGTTTTTGGTCATTCAATGAGTTATGAATATTTGTTAGAGGGGTTAGTTACAAGTTGTTATTGGTTACGGCAAGGAGGAAAGTTAAACAAAGGAGATGAGATTAAGAGTTCTTGCTTTGAAAACAAAAAAAAATGGGGCTATAGAAATGATAGGATAAAAGGGTAGATTATTGAATCTACTCTGGAAAGAAAAAAAGGGAGGATATATATATATATATATATATATATATATATATGATAGGATAAAAAGGTAGATTATTTTTAAAAAGCAGCTACTAGTTTTAAATGTTTTACAATGGATTAGATTTTGTATATTGTATACAAATCTGTATGATACAAATTTAAGATTAATTTTGTTAGAACATACTGTACATACATTTCTACTCTTGTCCAAGGTGTTGTACCTATACAACTCATTTAACAGTGTAATGCAAATTTCTAGTCCTTGAAAATTATTACTACCAACTGTCTAGAATAATAAGGAAATGCAGGTTAGTAGTTAATCACCTATTATAATCAAATGTGTGGTCACATTAGGCATGTTTTCAAGGTCAAAGAAGGATATATTTCAGATAGGACATCTTCAAACATTTCAGAGATCTAGCAAATATTTAAGATGTTTTAATAACAAAGGTTCTTTATTTTATGACAATGAGACAAGTCTGCTCCTGGCAGCACCAATCTACTTCAGAGACGATAATAGGCATCGAAGAAACTCCACACGGAGTTTACTTTCTTTGTGGCAAAAGTAAGCCACTGAGCAAGAAAACACCCTTACCTCAACTGCTGGCAGTATGCTGTCTTAATTGGACAAAGAGGACACAAAAGAGAGTGACTGCTGAACACTGTCATGACAAGAAAGGACAACCCTGCTAAATATCCTGCTTCACAAAAAAATGTCTGTCAGATATGCTAAGTCTGAAGGCTGAAGATGGATGCCCCAATGCTGCAGAGGAACTTTGGGTGACTGTCCAGGCAGCCAGCTGTTTCTGTCATTTCTCACATTTTTTGGAAGTTGCTTGCTTGCACTTCTTCAGTTAATATTATTTCTGAATAATATTATTAACTTCAGTTAATATTATTTCCTTCTTGGGTCTCTGAGGAAGTTGAAGACTAGATAAGTTATAGTTTTCCTTGTTTACCAGATGCAGAAAGCAAGTTATGATAGAAAGTAAATTAGGTACAAGACTTTGGACTCACCAAGAATGGCAAAATATGGTGTTTTTTCTCTGAATTTGTCAAAGGCAAATGGACTAGATATTGTTGATATATTTATTGCCTTATATATTATATAGTTACTGTACTTATTATATATAGTTTTTCTTATATTAGTTATAGCCTGCTTTTATTTTAGATTAAAAAGGGGGAAATGTAGTGACATTACATTTGTATTTTAAAAAATAAAGCTTTCCTGAAGACCAGAATGCAAAGCAGGAACACTGGTCAGCCATACAAATCAGGCAGTGGTGGCACACACCTTTAATCCCAGCAGCCACACTAGTTAGCTATAGAGGCCGGGCAGTGGTGGTGCATGCTTTAGGCCCAGCACTAGAGAAGAATATAAGGTGGGATGAGACAGGAACTTGCTCCCTCTTTCTGTCTGAAGATTTCATAGAGGTAACTACTCTCTAGTGTCTTGACTGCTTTGCTGCTCTGATCTTCAGATATCTGTCTCTGGATTTTTATTATTCATGCTATACAAAAGAAATAGAATGAAGAAGAGACCAGTGGTGAATCTAGAACATATTAATACATACTCAAGGATGGCAGTGATGGCAATAGTGAGGACTCACTGTGTGAAACAGATCCCAGTGCTAACGAGGACTTCAAACACTAATACCATGTCTAGGAAATACTATTCACAATCCATCTGACTGCAGCACTACTTAGAATGAAGAATAAGAATCAGAGGTTCTTTGCTCTGGCTCAGTGACCATTGGGCTTCATGGTATCCATGATGCAGGTGGGGAGGGAAGGGAAGTGATTTTTTTCTATGACTTTCTTCTTAAACCTTTAATAGTAAGCAAAACCATCTTCAGAACAACATAGTAAGTTTTAAGACATTGCACATCAGCAGTTAACAGTCAATTGTTATTGAAGTCAGGTGACATACACACAGTCCCCATGGATGAGAAAGGAAAAACACATTCCTACCATTAAGCGCCAGGCTTCAATTCTGTCTTATGTTAAGATCAACTAAAGAGCAAGTTCATAGAGAAAGCATATTAAGTGTGAATCCTTTGATCTCCCTTTTTGTCATCCAATCTTATACAATATCTAGAAACAGCCTGCAAGCTGCTTATTGGCGTAAAGCAGAAAAACACACGACACTGGAAAAAGCCAGGAGAAGATTGGGTACCCTAGAAATGGTGTGTGCTCTTGGAAGGAAAAGAAACTGCCCTATCGAAAACAACATCAGTGCCCTACTTAGCTTTAACTATCAACCCGGCACAACCTAGAGCCATCTGAGAGGAAAGCTACATTGCAGAATTGCCAGACTGGCCCATGGGCATGTCTGGGGTGTTTTCTTGATTCATAATTGATGCAGAAGGGGCAGGCTCACTGTGGGCAGTACCATCCCTTGGAAAATGATGCTGGGTTATATAAGAAAACTTGTGGAGCGCGATCCAGAGAGTACCTAGCAAGCAACAAGCATGATTGCAGCTTCACACTCCTGCCCTGATTTCCCTCAATGATGGATTGTGACCGACCTGGAAGCGTAAAACAAATACCACCCCCCCAGGTTGCTTTTGGTCGCAGTGTTTTCTCACAGCAACAGAAAGCAAACTAGAACAACTCGAGAACTCTGCCATTCCTCTTAACATTTTGAAGCAAGTCTAAGAATTGATGTCCATGCACTGAGGGAGACCTCTGCTGCCCTGGCCAGCACGGATGGCCATCCATTAACTGTCATGCCCATTTCATGCACCTCTGCTCCATGTTGAAAAAACTGCCATCACCTTAAAAAATGGTTTTTCCTTTCCTGGAAAAATCCTCCCGTCCTCTGGGCACAGATCAAGTGTCTCTGACCCTTGGCTGGCCGCTTGCGTTTGCTGAGTTTGGGAAGGCGGCTCCCGCACCAGTGTGACTGGTCACTTTCTGTGCCTGCTGCTGAGCGTGAGGTGTCCTGCCGCTGATGTGGAAAGACTTAAGCAGAGCCAGGGGCAGATGCAGATTTGTTTTCCTCAGAACTTTTGTCCTGGAATGATATGATATGCTGGGTTTTCCACAGAGCAAGCCTGGAAACGTTTGATTAACCTGTGGAGACAAATCTGCCTTAAAGAAAACAACACAAAAATAGCCTACTCTCTTATGATACAGCATACATGGGCCATATCCTTCTGGTAACAACCCTGAAGAACCCAGAGCTCTGGCTCCCTAAAGGATTGATCACTGAGAAAACATACTAGTGCAGAAGAAAGACAGTAACTTGGAGTTAAAGGTGACCACATACTGTGCCAGTTTCTCTGCAAGCAGAAACACATAGAGGCCAGACTCTAAAAGGTCACTCCTGATTGAGATAATCTTAAGAATGAAATAGGGGTTGACAACCTAAAATCTGAGGATACAGATGAACATCGATGATGTGCACTGTGCCAAAAATAATAGCCCCAGTGGGTCGGGAACAAAGGAATTTTCTCAAAATGAACAAAATGTCCCACAGACCACAGTGTACATTTCTGCCTTAAAACAAAACAAAAATAAAAACTGATTTGGCGCCAAGCACACCACAGTGTGACCACATCAGAACCATGCAGTTTTACCTCATTCATATTTTCTTTACTTAATTTGCATGTGTGTGTGGTATACACGCATGTGTGTCATGCACGGGCGTGTGAATGTGTATGTGTGCATCTGTGTGTGGAAGCCAGAGGCTGACATTAGTTGTTCTCCAGCTTATGCACTGAAGCAGGGTCTCTCACAAACCCTTAGTTTGCTGACTCAGCTAGTCTCCCTAGCTGGCTTGCGCCAGAGATGTTCTGTGTCACCACCTCCCATGTGCTAGGATTACAGGCAGACGCCATGTACCCTGGCGCGGACGTGAGTGGCGAGGATCTGAACTCAGGACCTCGTGTTTATGGTGCGAACACTCTGTCCACCGAATCATGTCTCTAGCTCCTCCTTTTATTTAATTTACTTACTTATTTATTTATTTATTGAGACAAGAGCTCACTGTGTAGCCCAGGCTATCCTGAAATTTGCCATCCAACTGCTTCAGGGTCCTGCTTATTGTGTGCCCAGCTTATGTTCCTCGCCAGCCTTCACTAACTTCACATTTAGTTGCTGATAATGTGAACTGAAGTCAGTGTTGCATTACTTGGATGCAATTTCCTTTTCATTGTAAAATGTTGTGAGACATAGACCTGTCCAAAATTGTTTTCATAGTTTCCTGTGTTCTAACATCTCGGCATCCTTATATCTTTCAGGGAGATCAGCCTTCTTGCTTTTCTGTTCAGAAATCCATTTCTCAGATGTGTGCTTGGTATTCATTTAGGTTTTCTTCTGAGTTTTGTGGTTTGATTTTCTTCCACATAAATCCTGAATTGTGAGGTGGTGGCTCAGCATTAAGTGCATTTGAAGTTCTTGCAGAGGACCTGGGTTCAGTTCCCAACACCACATAGTGGCTCATGACCACCTGGTGCTCTCTCCTGGCCTCCATGTGAAGCAGATATGTACCTGATGCACACGCAAACACTGAGGCAAATACTATAGGAAAGGAAAAGTGTGTGCTTGCAAAAGAGAAAATGCAAATGGAAAGAACACTGAAGAGCTTTTTCAAAGACCACATAAGAAAGGCTGTGATGGCCGGGAAGGTCAGGAAGCAGAGGCCAGTGGATCTCTGTGAGTTCAAGGCCAGCCTGATCTACAGAGCAAATTCCAGTACAGCCAGGGCTATAGAGAGAAACCCTGTCTTGAAAATCAAACAAACAAAAAACCAAAAAGAAAGAAAGATGGAGAAAAGGAGGGAGGGAGGCAGGCTGCAATGAAAATGAGTATTTCTCTTCATCATGCAATAAGAGAGAAGCCTTCTTGGAGAACAATAGTTATTTATAGTCACTATTTTTTATGTTTTTATGGTCATTTTTCTCTATCACAATTAATTTAAAATTATTTAAATATATAGAAAAATCCTAAATGCAGGCAAAGATTTTATGCAGGAATAGTTCATTTCAGTGTTATTTATTAAAAACATCAGAAAAATTTGAGGCTAGTGTTGGAGAAATAGCTCGGTGGTTAAGAGCACTTTCTGCTTTTGCAAAGGACCTGGGTTTAGTTCTCAGCACCCACAGGGCAGCTCACAATTCTAACTCCTGTTCCAGAGGAGTTGATGCCCTCTTCTGATCTCCATGGACACTGCACACACGTGGTGAATTTATATTCATACACATAAAATAAAAATAAATAAATATTTTTTTAAAAATTAAGGCAATGGTTTAGCATTTCAAGGAGCCTTCCTCAAAATGGTATTTGCTAAGAGCAGTTGGATGACATAATGAAAAACTGGTTATATACAGCAATTGCTTATAAAATGATTATTTTTTTTAACACAACTAATTTCAAACCTGTTAAATGAGGGGAAAGATGCAGAAAATGGTGAAAACATATATTTGTGTGTGTGTGTGTGTGTGTGTGTGTGTATGCGTGTATGTGTGGTACGCATGTTGCTGAGGATTGAACCTGAGGCCTGTGCATGCTAAAAAAAAAATCACTTTACCACTGAACTGTATCACTACCCTTAACACAAAACTTTTAAAGAACAAATATTGGGTTTAAAAAAGAAATTTCAATACGTCTCGGCTCTTCAGTTCACTTGCAAGTTTTCTCAAATTGTCACAAGTTGGTAATGGCAAAAAAGTGTTCTCTTGTGGTCCTTTGGCATAATTTTAATGGCATTTAATATATAGCACAAAACGTGTTGTTTGATTGCTAAGGCACTGGTGAGGCTTATGATAAGTAGTAAGCTGCTTATAAAGTTGTGGAAGAGTATAGAGTCACATATGGAGAGCAGAACCCAGACAATCTGGGCTGCCTGGTTCCACTACCACCACAGTAACGGGTAGCAGAGGTGACAGCCCCCTCATCGCAACAGAGAGCAGCGAAGCAGACAGGACTGTCTGTCACCCCCACCCTCAGCACTGCAGTCATCAAGCTGTGCACCGCGCAAGGGTGCAGGGTGCACCGCGCAAGGGTGCAGGATGCACCGCGCAAGGGTGCAGGAGCCTTGTGTGGGCATACTTGATGGTGGGACAGCTTAGCCCAGAGGTTTGGGAAACAGTCAAATGATTCAGTATAAGACCTGACTATGTGTGCAGAAACAGGAGTTGAACCAAGGGAGATGGATTAGCCTCCAGTGCAACATAAACAAACAAACAAACCAGGAAATAGTGCCGTGCCGGCGATGGATGGGCTGTGCAGTCTGAACGCTGGAGGGGAAGGGAGTTGGGGGCAGCAGATGACAGTGGCACCAGCAGAGCTTCAATTCAAGGTAAAAGACAATAGCTGCTTCCTATGCCATCCACATCCACAGTCCTTCATACTCACAGCACTACCAAGAGCGAGTACAGATGACAGAAAGGAATGAGGCGGGGCTCTAAGTCTAGGACCAGCATTGCTGCTCATGACTCAGGTGAAGGTCCCCACTCACTCTATACCGATACCCTACGGTGGCCACCTCATGTGCAGGCAGAAGTGATGGAGTTTCCTAACAGCCAAATGCCCTCTGCATGGAATGATATCATTCTAAACCCTGATTTAAAAAATTAATTACATTTATCTATCTATTTATTTATCTAGTTAGTTTGGAGGGTTTTGTGAGAGTACACAGGCCATAGTGTGCATGGTACGTGTGTGTGTGTGTGTATGTGTGTATGTACAAAGTATGGGAATTGGTTTTATCCTTGTATCACATGCGTGGAGGGGATCAGACTCAGGCTGCCAGGCTTGCAGCAAGCACCTTTAGCTGCTGAGATATCACAGCAGTTCCCTATATTTTTAACATTAAAATGACTACAGAAAAAAACAAGAATATTTAAAAGAAAAGAAATGGCTGGACGGTGGTGGCACATGCCTTTAATTCCAGCACTTGGGAGGCAGATGCAGGTGGATCTATGTGAGAGTTTGAAGCCAGCCTGGTCTATAGAGCAAGTTCTAGGACAGCCAGGGCTGTAGAGAGAAATGCTATCTCAAAATACCAAAAAAAAAGAAAGAAAGAAAGAAAAGAAAAAGAAAAAGAAAGGAAAGGAACAGAAAGAAAGGAAGAAAGAAAGAAGGGAGGGAGGAAGAAAAGAAATGAAATAAGCTATATGCTCAGCAGTGAGGGATCAGTTCAATCAGTGCATGTGCAGAGTACTGGCACCCTAACTCTGTGACCATGGATTACCAACTAGGGACTAGATAGGTGCCACCAGTGAGTGCAGGGGCCAGTGGTCAGCTAGGAGCACTGCAAACAGGTGACTTGGGAGAGTCAGCACCTCATCTGAGGAAGACCGCCATTATCTATTTGGTGCAAAGCCATGGAAATGTTGGAAAATATTGTTAGACCTTTATATTTCAAAAGAAACATTTTTGAAAATAACTTCAAATTCATAAAAGAAATGTTATGAAAATCAGAGTAAAGGAACATCTATGCTCCTTACCCATCTTCTCATATTGCTTATAGTGGAGTCTGTTTGAGTCCCCACCCCACGAGGCTCACGCGTACCCACAACCTTATAAAGAACCATGCACACCAAGGCTCTTCACCCCTGTGTCCACTGCTGTGCATTTCCTCTGAAACCTGAAACTTCACTATTCTGAACTCAAAAAACCATATATGAAGAAAGCAAAGTATGGGGTGGTCTACAAGAGGACACTCAACCAGCGACCCCCAGACAGAGCTGGGCACACCAAAGAGCCTGGGAAGCACAGCTCTATCCAATTTGTTGTTTCAGTAAATACAGCACTTCCAATGCGTGTAATTTTATGTATAAACTGGATCTAGGTACTAAACCACAGATGCACGTGTTATTAAACACACGCTGAATACAGATACCACACTCGAGGTTTCCTTCCCATACTCCAAGGAAGCACCTTCCAGCCTCCATGGCCTGTGCCTCCCTTCCACGCTGTGGGAGGGAAATGGGCAGGACAGCTGCCATCGCTACAGCTGAGGACAGGCCCTGCTCCTGCACGGTGTCCCCTCTCTCAGAGCACAGTATTTATTTCCTTCACACTTCTTATCTCCTCCCAAAGGACCCGAAGTATCCTACTTCTTTTCCTGGTTTAACGCCCTTACTCCCTGCCCCGACACACTCCACAACGTAAGCTTCTTGAGAGCCAGGGTTTTGCCTGAGTTATTTCTAATTTTCCAGAACCCAGAACAGAGCATCACATAGTAGGTATTCATCAAATACTTATTAATAAACTTAGTTCTCCAGACTGCACAGAGTCTCCAGGCTCCTCTCCCACACTTTCATCTCTGTTGAGGCCTCCATTTCTCCAGCTGGTAACAGGGTAGAAGCCCCCCCCACATCCTGTAGGGAGCCAGCAATACTCTGTTCTACAGCAACAAAAACTTCTTAGCTCTAAAGGAGAATCCTGTCCTTTGCATAAAACACAAAACCAAAATGCCAAATGTAAGATTTAAAAATATGTAATGACAATATTTGAAAGAAATATTTGAGACTCATTTCTTTTTCTTAAAAAGTGGGGGATGGGGAGTCTTGTATGTCTTAGCTGGACTGTTATCCTACAAAGCAAAGTGATTATTCTCCATCAACCATGTTAAATTGCTGGAGTTTCTGTCCTGGAAGAGAATGGGGAAAGGCATGTAGGTACCTGATGGTTCTCCACATATCGAAGCCATCCAGAGGCTTGGTACCATTGGTGCTTCCCCCAGCCAGATTCACCAGTGTTGGAAGCCAGTCCGAGATGTGAATGAGTTCCCGGCTCTTCACGCCTTTCTGTTTCAGCAAGGGGCTTGCCACAAAGCCCACTCCACGGATGCCTCCTTCCCACAGGGTCCATTTCCTTCCACGAAGCGGCCAATTGTTGCCCCCAGACAGAGTCTGCCCACCATTGTCTGAAACACAGATAAGCCTCGGCATGAGCAGGTGAAAGGTATCAAAATGGAGTCACTTGTGTCAAGCCCTAACAGACAAAGATGTAACTGGTGAAGCTGAGGTTATGAAGGAGTGGGGTCTCATACGCATATGCCACACGATGAGAACAAGACAGAACCAGTCTTGGGGGTGGGAGCTTACTGTGACCTTATACAAGAATACTCCTGCAAGGACATCCATCCAATAATTGTCAACCTTGGACAAGTTCTGTTCCTGTTGCTCAATTCTGTGGCCAAGGACTATTACTTCAAAATAACTTATGCAATATTCCTCAGTTTTCCTTTAAAACATCCCAGGTGCCAATCTCTTGAAAAGTGCCCACAGTAGCAAGAAAACACGTTCCCGCTGCGATGCTCCCTGCTCTCATAGAAACTCATGACCTTTGAGATTCTGTTTGGTAGTTAGGGGGATAAGGACAACATTTCCTCTCTTTAAAGAAGTTAATTATGTGTGTGTGTCAGTGTGTGGGGGTAGGGGGCCTACAAATTCAGGTACCTGTGGAGGCCAGAAGAGGACGTCAGCTGGGGCTACAGGTGTGAGCCGCCTCATGTGGGTGCTGTGAGCCTAACCAGGTCTTCTGTAAGAGCAGTGCACGTACTGAGAGGCTGAAGTATCTTTCCTGGAGGAGTGGCCCAAGACATCCAGTGGATACTTGAAACCCAGGTAACTACACTCTGTTTTTTCCTACACATACCTATAACAAAATTCAGTTTCTTTTGATTTTTACTTTTTATGTGTATGGGTGTTTTGCCTGTATATGTCTGTGCAACATACACACACCTGGTGTGGAACTCCGGAACTAGAGTGACAGTCGGCTGTGAGTCACCATGTGGGTGCTGGAAGAGCAACCAGTGCTCTTAACTGCTGAGCCATCTCTCCAGTTCTATATCATATACAGTGACTATTTATAAGTTAGGCATAGTAAGATACCAACAATGATAACAATAAAACAGAACGATTATAATACATTGTTACAAAAGAAGGTATAGGCTGCCCCAGCTGAGGACAGAGGATGTTTTCCAGCCCTGGAGTTTGAGACAAGCCTGAACATTACAGAAAGACCCAATCTAAAACTCAAAAAGCCATGTGGCTGTGGTTTCTCTCCCGCACTATGGTACCACACTACGTTGCATGAAGGAACAGTTCATGTACTAGCATGATGGCAGACCTGCACTAGATGTCTCTATGCAGAAGAAAGTACAATTTAAAACTTGGAGTTTATTTATTTTGGAATTTCCCATTTACTATTTTTAGGGGACCATGGTGGACCCTAGCTGACTAAAACAGTGGAAAGCTAAGCCGTAAATACAGGGGACTCTGGAGTATGGACTGTGTCTACGGGAAGCAAGTAAGCATTAACGCCACATCAGACACCATGAATTTCACAGGATCTTAAGGACTAAGATGGGACAGAGACATAACTGACGGCTAACGCCAGCTGCTCACTAGCCGGGTGACCAGGGACAACACGCTACCTTCGTTTCTTCATTGTTCCTATTTGGAAGTGAAAATGGAATGCCACCTGGGTGCTCAGTAAACAGTAGTGATCGTCATCGTCCTTCATGCCCGCGGCCACTCCAACCGTCTAGATTACAATGGTCCTGTTCCTTGAGGAGGAAGAGGAGGACTGAAAGCAGTTGAGAATGGAAAAGCTAGGGAGCTCCAGGCTCTGTCTGACCCCCGGGCCTCTGCCCCTACAGTGCCAGGCCCTGGCGTTCTTAGTGCAGTGTGGGCTTACAAAAAGGCTTCATCTCCCTGAGCAAGCCATGAGTACCAGCAAAGAGCGAGCACACTCTTCCCATGAGACAGCAGGAGGAAAGTCACTTCCAGGGGGCTCCTTTTCCTGGTATTGGAGAGGATGCTCACTGCCACGGAGGCTTCTCATGGAGTCACGGACACACACATGTTTGGTTCCTTGTCCTGCTTCATGAAGGAGAGTGTAGGGCTAGGCTAAATAAAGGAAATATCTCTTCAGCATGTGTCTGGGTGACAACGGATCTCATCATTTGATATCAATGACATATAAGACCGTTTCTTCAAACTCCATCACATTTTTTTAAGATTAAAAAAAAGTGTATGTGTGTGTTCTTCTGTGAGTTTATGTGCACAACAGGTGTGCAGGTGCCAGAAGAAGGCATTGGGTCCCCTGGGGGTGGAGTTACAAGCAACTGTGAACTGCCATGCGGATTCCTGAAACCAAACCCTAGTCCTCTGAAAGCTGCAAAGGCTCTGAACCACGGAGCCATCTCTCCATGCATCCTGTACTGCATTTTCTCCTCCTCCAAAACCCAAGGACCAAGACCTCATGCAAGCTTATGAAACCCACACTCAATGTTGTGTGGCCTTCAGTTCTCACAGAGTATCAGGCCCCTTCAGCCAACAGAGCAACATTACAAAGAAGGAACCTTCATGTGCTCAAACCTCAGACCCCTACAGCCAATAGAGCAGACTGTGGAGAACTGCAGTGTGCTCAAAATGGCCCTTTAGCTGAGAACAAAAGAAATCGTCTTCCTCAGGGATTAGATAAACCACCAATTGGTTATCTAATACCGAATGGTCAGCCCCAAAAACATACGCACAAGGTCTACTATACAGACAGAGTAGGTTGTATTTATATATTTAGGAACACACACATATAAGATAATGACAACAAGACTGTGAATTTGAAAGAGAACGAGGAGGGGAATATGGAGGAAGGAAGGGGAAGGAGCGATTATGTAATTATATTATGAGCTCAAAAAATTCAAAGAAATATCTTTTTAAATGCACTAAAGTGGAGTGGTCACACCTGATGCGTGAACGGCTGGGGCGGCACAGCTGTGAAGTGGCACAGTGCCACAGACGATGCCTGCTGTTGCTTTTCTAAGCAGATGCAGGTCTTTAAAATACTAGTTAATGCGTCCCTCGGTTCTGTGGAAAATACCGGACGGTGGTAATGGTGGAGATCAGAGCTGGTGGGGCCGAGGGCAGCTGTGTCTGGAATCTGATCCTAGTCTGACTGAGGGACTCAGAGAGGAAAACACTCTGGGATGGAAATCGAATCTGGCCGCTGCTGCTACTGCAGGAATTGAATGCGTCTCCACACATCACGCTGCCGGGGGCCAAGGCAGCGAGGAGGACTGTTTTTGTGATTAGCTCACCGTGATGTTTCTGCCATTAACAACGATAAGGTCGCAGAGCACCAGTTAGCACCATGGCTTCCTCTATCGGTTTCTCGAGACTGCTCTAAAGGGAAGAACCGTCAATGGACACACCTGTGACTTCCACCTGCTTCTTCAGCCACAAAGCCAACTGCAGCTGTGCCACAGCGGAGGGAAGTTTGGCGCCCCCTGGGGGTGGAAGCTCTACACAGCAAGAATGCATGCGCTCTGATAAAACAGTAGAAAAGAGGGTCTCCTCTAGTGATCATTAGTTCAGGTAGATATTTTTAGAGGGACTATCAAAACACTATATTTCAAACTTCTCTTAATTCTCCCTCCCCATTCTCTACATAGCCAGAGTTAATTTTCTCCTGTTAAGAATTTCTTTTCAAGAGAAAGTCTGGTTTCATTTTCTTACGGGCTTATGCGAAAGCTTCCAAATCAAAATAAGATGACTCCAGCTTTACAGGCTGGAGACTATGAAACTTTTTTTTCCAGAGAAATAGTTTTTTCTCCCCCAGCAACATTTTGGCAGACACAAAACCTAATTATAAAACCTTTGCTGTCTAGAAAGAACTGTCAAAATAAAACAAATGCTGTCAGATGGAGACCGTAAATCACACTTTATTATTCATTATCGAATAAAAAAAACTGTCAGAAATCATGGAAAAGCATCAGTTAGCCAAAGGTTCGAGAGAAAAACATTTGACACAGACACCTCATCTGTATCCAGCTGATAAAACCTGAAATGAAACCATGACAACAACAGGCCTACCCCTGCTCAGACAATCTACTGGCTTGACCGTGTGACATTACCCTGAGCCATCGGCCTTAATCTCTACCTTTGGTCCCATGAATGCTCTGGGCCAGGCTTCGCCAGCCTCCTTATCCCACAGACCTGAAAAGCAAAGGAACCTTCCTCATCCTCTCAGGAGCCCAGCCTTCTCTCTACACAGGGCACACATGTGGGTGTGACGGGTCGTATGGAAAAATGCCATTCTGCAGAGGACAAGGCTTTGTCCCAGAGCTGTACCTACTGGTTGATAGTTGATTCCTTTTGTTTTGTTTTCCCGAGACAGGAAGGTCTCTCTGTGTAGCCCTGGCTGTCCCAGAACTCACTCTGTAGACCATGCTGGCCTTGAACTCACAGAGATCTGCCTGCCTCTGCCTCCCGAGTGCCTCCGATTAAAGGCGTGCACCACCACCGCCCAGCTGGTAGCTGGTTCTTTTGGATTCATTTTCTATATTACTCAGGTGCAAAGTGGAAAATCAGTCTAAGTCTTAGCATTATCTAAAGGTCTAGGGAAAGTCAAGTCTCTCTCACTAAAAGATCCTGAGAGGGGCTGGAGAGATGATGGCTCAGTGGTTAAGAGCACTGCCTGCTCTTCCAGAGGTCCTGAGTTCAATTCCCAGCAACCGCATGGTGGCTCACAACCATCTGTAAAGAGATCTGGCTCCCTCTTCAGATAGAACACTGATAATAAATAAATCTTAATAAAAAATATTAAAAAAAAAAGATTCCAAGAAAGTAAGCATTGAGCCTAAGGGCAACCTACATACGAGACATACAAACTCTTCTCATGATGTAAGTGAGAAAGAGACGAGAGCCCTTCTTTGTAAGCAGTAACCCTGGATGTCCAAAGAGATGGAATGAGACAGATGCAGAGCTGGCTTGGTGGTTGCAGCACTTGCTACTTCTTCAGGGGACCCAGGTTTGGATCTCTGTGTCCACTAATCCCAGCTCCAGGGAGCTGACAGCCTCTTCTGACTTCTGTGGGTACCAACCCATGCAGCTACAAATAATCCAAAATAAATCTTATTTTTTTTTAAAGCTGAAACCAGAGGGCAGTCATATGACCATCACAAAGCAGGCATCCCAGACACAGGGAGCAGGCAGTACAAGGACCTTATTCAATTATATGGGTTCCTGAGACGAAGGTTAAGGTCTCCTTTAGTTAGAACTAATTAGCTATATCTTTTCTTTTGTAGTGCTTGGGTGTAATGCTCTGTCTCTTTAAGAGAGACAAGCCACGCCCACTCCCTTCCCACTTGCAGCCTCAGTCTCTCTCTCTCTCTCTCTCTCTCTCTCTCTCTCTCTCTCTCTCTCTCTCTCTCTCTGTCCCTCTCTGGGAGAGGCATCCTCTCTCCCCCTCTCTTTCTCTTTTCTCTCTCTTCCCCCTTCTCCCCTTTTTCCTTCCCCTCCATAACCCACCTAATAAATGTCCAACTTTACTCTACATGGTATGCCTGCCTGTCTTTTGCACATGGCTTGCCGCTGGGGATGCCCAGGGGACCAGCCACGTTTGGAGACCTGTTGGGTGGTGCGCCCCGGCCCTGCCCCAGACTGGCTGCTCTCAGGGGACCCACTGCCCCCTGCTTGCAGGGGATCTCACAGCAAATCCACTTCATGGGGAGGGGACTGAGATGCTCTGTAACTGAACTGTGCCTTCAGCCCAGCAAACTACAGTCATAAGGAATCAAGGAGGCTGGAGAGATGGCTCAGTGGTTAAGAGCACTGCCTGCTCTTCCAAAGGTCCTGAGTTCAATTCCCAGCAACCACATGGTGGCTCACAACCATCTGTAATGAGATCTGGTGCCCTCTTCTGGCCTGCAGGCACACACGCGGACAGGAATCAAGGAACTGGATGACGGCTAGATAGGAACAAAATCCGGCTAGTTGTTTTATGACTGTTGTCGTTTTTTCTCCACCGTCCCTACTGTGACTTTGTTAATTTCTCTGAAACACATTCAAGTGACAGGGATGTCAATTTGGGCAGGATACTTAGTCTCTGGGTCTGGGAAACAGAGGTAACTAAACCTACCTTACCACAGAGTCTGGCAGAGAAGCACCACCTAGCGCACATTCACCGTCTTTGTTGACAGAAGCCCTGACATTAAAGACAGCCTAAATTTAGGAGCGGCTTTCTCATGCTCTCTCCTTATTGCCCTGCTGGATTCCATACTACACAGTGAGCAGAAGGCTGCAATGAATTATGATGGGTTTTGTTATTATTAGGGAAAACTCGGGATGATTTCTTTCTATTTCTACGGGTTTAAATGAAGTTCATCTGTTAACCGTGGTTCAGCAATGACGACCTGAGATTCAAATGAAGCATCAGAAACTGAATATTTATCCAAATGTTCATCTGAGCATCTGTAAGGCTGTGTGGTGGTTTCTTTACTCAAGGAAGATAAGAGCTGTGACCCTGGGCTCCCAGCACACACTTCAGCCGTTTTCATCTTGATAAGCCAGCAGCCAGGGGAGGACCCTGCTGAGTGGGCTCCAAGAGGATTCTGGGAACGTGGGAGATTTGGCAGCTAGTCACCAAATAACTGACCTGGCCACCAAAAGAACTGAGATAAAGGAAGATGGATGTGAGGAAAAGCCAACATCAGGACTGGTGGGATCCAAAAGAAAGACTGTAAATAAAGCCCTTCCTCATTTGCCGGTAGGCATGTCATTGCTTAGAATAATGAGAGACCACTGAGATTTTATCTCTCCTTTGAAGTGTGCTGAGGGCACGAAGACAAAAAAGTCTGTGGAAAGACTGAAAGCATTTGTTCTCTGGAAGCCATGGTGGGTCTGGGAACCTGAAAAGCGTTCTAATTTACTACACTCTGCTCAGTGGATAACTTTTTCTGAATTTAAAGCATTGTTATCCACAGATTTGGGAGCTCTGTGGATGAAGTTGTAAGATCAGCACAGACGGTTGTGAGCCACTTGCTCTTAGAGAGTGGAGATAATGTGGGTTTCCTCTTTGTATTCCGGGTCCTCTAGTAAATGGCACAGACGGGCCACTTCTGCTATGCTAAGCAGAAGTACCAAATGCTTGTTCTGGCGTTATCTTCTTTGTCTTTGCTATACTCTATCTTAAATTAAAAAAAAAATAACAAATTTCCAGAGTCTAAGAAATTTTGGGTCTTCCGAGGATTCTAGAGTCTCCTGACAAATCGTTTAACTCTTCATTCAGGCCTGAAACCATCCTGATGGTCAGGTGACTCTACTAGACTGCTGCTTTTCTTTCAGTAGTGCCAAATCAAAAACCAACAAACTGGTTACCATAGAAGTACTTGAAGGTTTGGGACAGCAGGAAGACACTGAAAATGCTATTAACAGATAGGAAAAAAAAGAGACGTAGTTTTAGAATAGGCATATAACCTATATACATGGTGAGGAAAATGAAAGTTGAGGCCAGTGGGCTTCAGAGAGTCTAAATCAGAGAAAGCTGAAATATTCCATGTAGGCAAACATCAGCGATCTTGTCTTTATGCTTCCAAATAAGGACTGTAAGCTAAACGTGTCAAAATCTATGAAGCCCTTGCTAAATGGCACTCTCGGGGTCAGCATTTTACTGGCTCTCTCTTAGGGTCACTTAGAAAGGTCAATGAACCTAATTGAGTGGCCGGGAGTTCCGTTTCTCCAGAGCACTTCTCTGAAGCTTTGCCAAATGCTAAAGGATCTCACTGGGGGTTGGAGTTCCGTGTCAGGAGAGGCAGGCCAACATAAGAACTGACCGGGAGGAAACACTCAATGGCAGACACAAAAATAACTCAATAAGCCCAAATATGAAGCAGTCTAATTAGAAATTTCAGATGCTGAATGCAAGGAAAAGATTTCCTTCAGATCTGCAGATGACGCCTGCTCTAAGACCAAAAGGAGAAACCCTGTGAGTCCCTAGGACACTGGACTTCCATGCAGTCAGAAGCAGCCTTCTGACCAGCGCAGTGGGAGGGAGGGTGAGGTCTGGGGACATTAGAAGCCATTGTAGTGAAAATGGCTGGAACACAGAAGGTGGGATGCAGGCTGATCTCTATGCCCAGGGAGGTAAGGCAGAGGGCAAGAGCATGCTAATAGCCCCAAACAGTATGACACCAATACCAAACAATCAGCCAAAGCAAAACATGTCCTTGAGTGGTCACATCAGGCTCCTGATGTCCCAGGCCATCAGACAAATGTCTCTGAGTGGTCACAACAGGCTCACGAATTCCAGGCTATTAGACACAGCACAGGGCCGATGTCTCACACTCAAGTCTACTGATGTGGGTGGTGACCGGCCTCTGAGCAGTCTAGGATCCTGATGCAGCAAGCCCAACACTGTCTCCACAGAAGAATGGAAGAAAAAAACACTGAGCATTAAAGATAAGCTGTGCACTATGTTTGTTTTTCCAACATCAAGTGTTCCACTTTCTTGATAGAGTAAAGGAATTTTTATATGAAACACATTAGAGTAAATGTTAGAACGATGACGCCCCCTCTTCATTGAGATAGTGAGAGGCGCAGGGCTGAGTATTTTAGACTTAGGGAAAAAACTGTTATATTTCATGGTCACATCATGGATTCTGTCTATATCAATATAAGGTAAATCTTTACAAACGTTTCTTCCAGAATCATCTTCATATGCACATGAAATCTATGCTGGGATAAAGTAATGTTAGGCTCGAATACCAAAAACGAGCTACTCGTAAACAAACAGGATATCTTTGGTGGCTTTCATCTCCACGGCAATAACACTACCAGACAGTCAGGCGCTTCTAGCTCTTTGTGATTCACCTCAACCCAGGAAGCAGTCAGGGCAGTCAATGCTTGTCCTCTGGGGACAGAGGGTGAGCAGATGACACTTGGCTGGATCCACCAATCAGAGCTGGAGGAGGAAAAAAGACAGCAGAAAAAGCAAGGGAATGAAGGCAGCTGCATCCCTACGAAGACACTCTGTTCCCCACCCTGGAAACCCTAGCCCAGTGTAGAACGACAGTCATAGGAAGAGTGGAAAGGGCTACCTCACATCCTGGAGGAGACTGGGGGTAGAGGAGGGAACAGCAAGACTGCGTTTTCAGGCGCCAAGTACAGTGTGGTAGCATCGAATAGCAATGGTTGCTTAAGGAGAAGGAAGGCAGGCCACACCAGGGCATGGGGAAACTCAGGTCCACCCATGAATGTTCTGTCACTCAGAAGCACACAAATGGACGTGGAGGTGGTCCAAAGAGTCTCTGCAACAGGGAGCACCCAGCATGATCCTGATGGGTGAAATGGGAGATCTGGCAGGAACAGGAATGTTTCACCTGAGGCTGGTATAGGAATGAGAGCTGTGGGCCCCGCACTCCCACCTCCTTCCCTAGCTCCGGTGTGTTGGCTTCTTGTAGAGGAGCCAGCAAAGAGACAATAAATTAACTAAGAACTGTGCTGACTGAAAACAGGTATTGGTTTCTGTTAGCTCACTTTCCTGGTCAAGTGACTTACAAAGGCATTGGCTTAGGGTTCTGTGGGCTGTGAAGTCCAGAGCTGTGGCTCTAAGATCCAGTGAGGGCCTCCCTCAGTGTGGCATAATCCCGTGGCAGGAAGCAGGAGGACCAAAGAGACAGAAGAGAAATTTTACAACAAAGCTACCACAGCAGAAACAGCCTTAATCCCTCCATGACCACATCACTTCTTAAAGCGCCTGACTTTCAAATACAGACACAGAGGCAATTAAACTTCAGTTTGGGAAGGGATAGGAAAACCATAACACGAGGTGGCCTCCACACAGCAGATCAGGAACCTGGGCAGTCCCGGAGTCCCTGGGGAGGAAGAAGGAATTACATGCTGCATTTCTAAGTCTGAGCCCTGAAATCTGGGGTCACTCTGCTCATATCCAATCATTTGGATCTTAACAAAGGTACTAAGGTTAGCAGAGGGAAATTCAACAAGAGAGGCTAGACTATGGTTAAGAACAAAACAAAACAAAAAACCAAGACAATAACAAAACAAGCCTTGGCCAACCCCTACTTCACCACATACCTTAAAATCTAAAGACAGTTATATTGCAATTCAACAACAAATAAACAAAGAACTCAATTAAAATATGAGCAAAAGCTACAAAGAGACATTTCTCCAAAGGAGGTGTATTAGTGGAGTGGCCAATAAGCACCTAACAAGATGCTCACATCGTTACTTAGTAAGTAGGCAGAAACTAAGACTACAGGTGGTACCGCATCATACTCCAGAGTACATGAGAAAAAACAAGCCTCACCACTTCAACATGAAGCAATTAGAACTGATTATATTCCCACTGGGAATGCAACACTATTCGGCCGCTGGGAATGCAACACTATTTGGCTGCTGGGAATGCAACAGTATTCAGCTGCTGGGAATACAACACTATTTGGCTGCTGGGAATGCAACACTATTCGGCTGCTGGGAATGCAACACTATTCAGCTGCTGGGAATGCAACACTATTCGGCTGCTGGGTTGCAACACTATTCGGCTGCTGGGAATGCAACACTATTCGGCTGCTGCAATGCAACACTATTCAGCTACTTGGATGCAGCACTATTTAGCTGCTGGGAATGCAACACTATTTGGCTGCTGGGATGCAACACTATTCAGCCACTGGGACGCAACACTATTCAGCCACTGGGACGCAACACTATTCAGCCACTGGGATGCAACACCATTCGGCTCCTTGGGAGAACATTTACGTGGCTCCTCAGAAGGTTAAACCTAGAGGTCCCATGTAGATTAGTCACTTTTGTGACTAATACATTACATAAAATATATTAAAATAAACTAAAGGACATAAAATATATTAAAGGACAGATTCATATTACAAAATGAATTACACTAAAGAGAAAGTGAGACATAAATGATCAAATACTATATGGTTTTATTTATAGGACATGTTCAAAACAGAAAAAAAATCTATACTGAAAAAAGTAATGACTGCAGGATTGGGAGGGGCAGGGCTGGGAGCAACTAATAATGGGTACAGGATTTCTGCTGGAGCTGATAAAAACGTCCTGGACTTAGAGAACGAGAGGGAATGCACAACTTTGTGAATATACTAAAAACCAGTAAACTGCACACTTCCTAATTTTATGGTGGATGACTCACAGCTCAATGAGCAATACTGTGTGATGTCCTAGATGGGTTTCGGGTACTGTGATAAAACACAGATGGAGGAACCGAAGAGATGGCTCAGTGGACAGGAGAGCAGCTGCTGCTCTTCCAGAGGACCTGGCTTAGGTTCTCAGCATTGATGTGGTGGCTCACAGCTGTCTGTGACTACAGTCCCTGGGGCTCACAACTATCAGTCACTACAGTTCCTGGGGCTCACAACTGTCTGTCACTACAGTTCCTGGTGATCCAATGCCCCCTTCTGTCCTGCACAGGTACTGCATGTATATGGTACACATACATACATGCATGTAAACACTTAACTAAAAACAAATAAATCTTTGGGAAAAAAAAACCCACTAACAAAAAGAAATTTAGGGGGAAAAGGTTATTTGGCTTACACTTCCATTCCATAACCCATCACTGAGGGAAATCAGTACAGAAATTCAAGGAAGCAACCTGGAGGCAGGAACTGAAACAGAAATATGAAGGGGGGCTGCTTACTGGTTTGCTTCCCTATAGCTTGCTCAGCCTGCTTCTTACACAACACAGGACCACCTGCACAGGACTGGTACTGCTCTCTGTGGGCTGGGCCCTCCCACATCAATCATTAATCAAGACAATGCCCTATAGACTTTTGTATAGACCAATTTGATGGAGGCATTTTCTCAATTGAGGGTTCCTCTTTCCAAATGTGTCAAGTTGACATAAAACTAACCAGCACATACAATAAAATAAAAGGAAAAATAGATTAAAGTCTTAATAGCAAAACAAGCCCTAAGAAACTCTTACAGAAAAAAACAGAATAATTTGAGCACTGGGACTCTCTAAGCCATGTCTTTGTCTCACTACACATGTGCATAAAACTAGTAAGGCCCATCATGGTGTGAGAGGAAGCAGGGTGATCATGTGACTTCAAAAGGAAAAAGTCAGATCCGGTCGGCTGCTGGACACCATTACAAGGGAGCAACCATGCATCTTGGGGCAGCAGCTGGACTCTCCCGGACAGGTATTCCAAACACCATCCTATCAAAGCCCAGAGCTTTCAGGACATGGCAGATTCTTCATTCGTGCTTTCACGGGTCTTTCACAGTGACTTGGCTTTTTACAAATAAAACACACATGCACGCGCATGTGCACATGCCAGCAGCTATGTTCTGGAGCCAGGGAGTCTCTCTCAATTTTACAGACCCTGACTTTGATAACCCATTTCTCAGTGGAGTCTTTTGGGGGCAAGCTGATCCTACAAAACATCCATCTGGCACGTGAAACAAAACATTCAGTTTTGGAAAGCTTTCTGTATGTGGTCAGAGAGACTGCCTCATTGTTTATTCCATTTTTGGCTTCCTGAAAGTTTAAATATGAATCAAGTGGAAAATGACTTCAAAATAGATAAGGGATTACACAAATCTTTCCCTACTTCCTATTGCCATGGAAATAACCCTCTTAGACACGAAATGGTGTGCTGGCACTTTCCATTTTGTTTTAAAATTACAGATGATAAAAATCCAATTATTCTACATGCATTTCTATGAATTTTGACAGCCACATAATAGCAAGCATCCTCGGAAATGGAGCACCCCAGAGGACTCCCTGTACAACGTCCAACCCCTGATACTCTCTCCATCTTTAAAATTTTCTTTTGTCAGAATGTTTCATTATAAAAAAAATATATCTCCGTACAATCTTAGCCTCGGCTCTTTTCTTCAGCAAGCCCTCCATGTGTTGGCAAGCCCTCCACGCTAATGCCTGTGGCAAGCATTCCTCATATGCAGTGGGAAGCCCCACACTGTTCACCCATCCACTCGTTAGCTACAGAAAATGGCTTGTGGTTTTCACCAGTTATCAATAAAGTTGGACTGAGCATGTAGTTCAGTGGTAGAACACTTGCCTGGTATATGTGAGGCTCTGAGCTCGACTCTAAGCACTGAATAAAAATGCTACAAACAAAGTATAAATTTTAAATTAGAAAAAAATCTTTTGAGACAAGGCTTTCATGTATCTTAATTTGGCCTCAAAGTATGAAGTCAAGGATGACCTGGATCTTCTGGTCCTCCTGCCTCCACCTAAGTTCTGGGACTGCAGGCGGACACCCGCACACTTCTTTGCTGTGGTGCTGGGGATCACACCCACAGTTTCATGCAGCTTCTGCAGCTCCAGAGGGGCTGCATCCTCAGCCCCAGGGTTTACATTTCACAGGACACTTTCATTTCTCTTAGCAGAGCCAAACAAACAGGACTACTACCTTTAAGGCATTTTATTTCATTACTTTCCAGCAATTTATGATTTAAATATTTTTTTGTACTTTATGGTGTAGGTTTCTCTGACTTTCTTTTCTACATGACCCCTTCATTAAGTCCCCAATGTCTTCCATCATTACTTCCATCATTCCATTCATTGTATTTTCTACATCAATATTCTTTACTCTAGGAAAGCTGACAGGCCGATCCCTTTTAAGCCCCACCTTCAAAGTTGTATAATCCCCACGGACCCATCTTGAAGTTCATTGGTTCTTTCCATTGTCATCTTCATTTGGGCCACTAAAATATATTCTGAATTTCAATAGGACAATTTTCAGTTAGAAAAATTGGGTTTGTTGATTTAAGTTGCTCATTTTTTTGGTTGTAGCTTCCACTTCTCTACTGAGAACTAAGGTTTTTCATTCATTTCAAGAGTGCTTCCCTCATCTCACGGAGCAGGGCAGCAATGTTTGCCTGACAGAGGCAGCTGCAGCCTGACTTGGAGAGGCCGCCTCTCCTTACAGCGGACAGTGGCAACCATGAAGACTCAGGTAAGGCCGCCCAAGATGCAGAGAATGTGTGTGATGGATACGGCATGGGCTCAAGCCTGAACAAGTCACGTATATCACGCCCCTGGGGCTCAGGGAACACTGTGGAAGAGAAGGCAGGAAGAGTGAAAGAGCCAGCAGATGGGATGGAGGGCTACAAAACGCCATCCTCTGGACCAGATACAACTACTACAACCATTAACTCCCACCAACCGCAGTACTGCACCGGACCCACAAGACCAGGCTTATCAACACTCAGTCAAAGGCTCATATGGTTCTCCCTTTACCTCTGAACTACTGGCTACTAATAGATTCTGGGGGGGGGAACAACTGTCATTAGTTTTCTGTCCTCTGCTGAGCCACCAGGCTCCAACAGGCAGCTTCATGGTCACATCCATGGCCCTGATTAATCTTGGTAGGTCACAAAACAAAACAGATAAACATGAACGTGTGAGAGAGATTTGGGAGGAGGGTGGAAAAGACGGACGTAGATAGGAGTGGTAGGGAGACAGGAGATTAAAGTGGTTTGTTTACCAAGTATACATATGTGAAATTATAAAAAATAATTAAAATTTTAAAAATATTTACCTTTGAATTCCAGTATTCAGCCCAACTCAGAGATGGCGATCTTCAATTAGATTTTTGCTCTGGGAGGCAGTTCTTCATAAGACGAGTAATTGCTAATTGTATTCTAAGTACTTGGAACATGGTGTTTTGCTAAAAGCCTCTCAAGGAGTGTGTTTATTTGTGCAGGCCTCAAGCCGGTTAATCGGTGCATGGGCCTGTTCCACAGTCTGTGGACAGTGGTGATAATGACGGTTCAGTCTTGAACTCTGCTAGCATGCACTTGGGTTAGTCTAGGGCTTGGTAAAGAGTCCTCAAAGCCTTTGTTTTACCTCTGTGGGTCTGTGTGGCGGTTCCGGGTAGAGGGATGCCTTGGCTCACAAAGAGTAGGGTGCTCCTCTCCAGGTTTGTCTTCAGATACCCTCACACATGTCTTACTCCCAGCAACTCCTGCCCAGGGTTTCTCTGTCAGGACAGCTTTCTTTTGCATTAATTTACTCTATCATGATTTTATGCAATCTGTACAACTGAGGTTGCCTTTGGGAGTAAAGCAACCCAAGAAAAGAGAGGAAAAAACAATGAGGATTTCCCACAGAAGAAAAAACAATGAGGATTTCCCACAGAAGACTATGGGTCTTCTTTTAGGTTTTAGATACAAACCCCACCACAGGGGCAATGTGAACTCCAGCAAACATAGCTGAAGTCTGCGCTGAAGCTGGGTCAGAGGGCAATGAAAGAGGCGAGCAGAAAGGAGAGAAACACGAGTAGAACAGACAAGAGAAACGAGAATTCCCCGTGTTTTCCAGAGTGTTATTGATTTCTTCATTCACACTAGAAGTAGGGTTTTCTACAAGGGAGTGCTATCAATGCCTGCTTCCTGTTTCATGGGCCAAAGCTGAGAGACAGAGGAGAGAATATAAACAAGGAAGTCACCCCATCACAGAAACTAATAAAGCCGAGTTCACTGCTCGTTTGCCGTCTGCCTTACAAAGTCTCCGCTGGTCTACTTTGCTGCATCATCCAATTTTCAGCTGTCACGATGGATGAGAAAGACAAGCCTTGGCGGGCTAACTCCATCTTAGCTAGCCGGGGAAGGCTATGCCATGGTGTGAATGAGAACAGGCCAAGGGTACCTGGATTTTAAAGCCTGTGTCTGGATGAACACAAAAGCACACTGTGTAAGGTAAGAATTAAAGAGAAAACGATGGTTTGAATGGCCTGATTAAAGGCTTCCTACGCTGCACGGCTGTTAGTGCTGTGGAAACAGAAGATACAGGTTTAGAAAGTGGTTCCTGCTCTCCAGGAACACAGCTATGGGAAGCCTGGCCTGGGGGAAATGTATGGCTACATACAGTCAAAAGTCAACAAGACTGCACAGGAAGAGGAGGAGGAGGAGAGAAAAACGCTGGGGTGACATGCGGGCCAGGCAGCTTCGTGCTGGACCTTCATGGAGACCAAAGGCATATTCCACTGGGGCCAAGAGACCTTGACAGGGTAATTATTTTTCTCCAGATGGTTTTGTCATTTTAAAAAATTATACAGTGAGATTATTTTCCTAAAAGGAAACCGAGAGGCAGGTCCTAAGGGCATTTTTTATTACTCCTGACCCTGATCTTCCCTTCCCATCTCTGTGCATGGTAGAAAGGGTCTCAGGGTGGGAAGGAGTGGCCCAGCTGAGACAAAGAGAGTCATGGTATCTTCACTAGGGAGTCTCAGTGACCAAGGTAACTCAGTGGGTTACTGGCACTGCTGTATGCTTCAGCTGAGCTCAAGCATTTGGAAGGTCTTCACAGAGAACCCCTGCTAGAGGCCAGCCCCACAGGGGAGAGGCCCTGGGTAAGCCTTCGCACAGATGGCCAGTAGGAGCGAGGAGGCCAAGTCCACGGTGAATTTTCACTTGCGGCTGTGTGGTAAGCAGCTACGTATGCTGGTGACTCAATAGCTGTGGGGTTCCAGCTTTAAATTCAGGCGTGGATGTAAATCTTTTCAAAGTTGAGCATACAGTGAGATCAAAGGACCCAGGTGAGGTCTGAGCCCATGATGACCTTGCATTGCAAGCCTAAGCAGGAGGGATCTCTATGAACTTGAGCCTCCAGTGTGGTACCTGGCACAGAAACCAACCTGACAGATCCAATGGGATCTTCCCATCGTTATATATTTTTGCTTCTGTCTCGTAAGGCTTTGTACCAGGGTCCTCATTTTTCTTTTCTGCTGCTCAGATCCAAAATTTATGCTCGCCCAGCCATTCTGGGTCATGTATGAACGGCAGGACTACAAACGCATCACACTTGTGCCTTTTCAGAGTTTTGTCTGGACCCCTCCTCGTGTTGGAAAAGACCTTGTGTCCTCAGACTCCCACCCTCACTCCACCCCCACCCCTCCCCCATTTGGCCTGCTGGTGGGACTGTATTCTGTCACTTATCTAACATAAAATAAACAGAACAATCTGGAGCTAATTTAAGTGGCTGACCATATCAGGATACAGCTGGGAAAGATTTGAAGAAAGGGCTGACCGGGAACAATAGCGCTGTGAAGTGGAGCTGCGCAGCGCGCACAGGAAGGCCCTTGCAGACAGCCTGGCAGACAGCTGTCAGCCACTCCAATAACAATCCCCAAAGCCAATGAAAACGGGCAGGCTCTGTGCAGGCAGCTCGGGCGGAACACCAACAATGAAAACAAGGGATTATAGGGTGTTCTGACTTAGTGGCTAGGAGTGTCAGGGCCACCCCTCTCTCGAGGGCTCCTGACCAGTGAGGCCTGAAGATGAATTGCAGATGAGACTTTTCATTTCTCTACTACACTGGCCAAGATGTTTTTTTCAGAATCATGCATACATACTGGCTTTATCCTGACTTATGAATTCAGCAAGGCCCACAGCGGCACATCTGTTTTTGACATCAATTTCTTCCACTCTGCAGGATGGCTGGGTTTTTTAACTCTTTGGGGGACTCTGGCTAGACCTCAAATTTCCTGGTGCAACTTGATGGAGGTGAGAGGGCTTGAGGGAGTTAAAGCTGTGTGCTGTTCTTGAAAGAACTTGTGAATGCTTTATATCAAACCAAGCCAAAAAATGTGGGGGGGGCGGTGCGGGGAGGAACCACTTCGGATGAAGCTTTTGACAAAAATCCAGTCAAGTGGGGGGGCGCTCTGAAGGCTAAAGGCAGCAGAGGGATTCCTGCAAAGAGATGGAATCAGAAGCAAGACCTGACCCTCACCAACTCCTGCACTAGGCCAAGGCTTCTGGGTCAGTTTCTTCATCTAGGCCAGATGACATTATCCCCCTTACCATCATTTAATGTCTGACGTATGTTCATACTCTCTCCTTTCAGAAAGTGTTCTAGTTAGTGGAAATTCCCCTCTGACAAGAGTAACTTTTGGGTCTACTGTGGGAAAAACTTCATTTGTTTCAAAGTAATTTTAAAAAGATAGCCTAACCCTGCTGTCCTAAAGCAAGCAGAACAATATCCAGGAGGCTCAATAGAAAATTAACCAGCTGAGAAAAAGAAATAAAGGTTTTATTAGTGACCATTCTCACCATTTTAAATCATGTCTATCACATCATAGTAGATCACTGAAATAAGTTGCTCATGTTTCCATACTGGAAGCTAAGCCTAAAATTTCAGTGTATAAATAAGTTTTGAAACAGAAGAAATGTGAAAACTTCTAGGAAGCACAAGGATAGGAAGACTGGAAAATATTTCTTTTTTAAAGATTTTTATTTAATTATTATGTCTACAATATTCTGTCTGCATGTATGCCTGAATGCCAGAAGAGGGCACCAGACCTCACTACAGATGGTTGTGAGCCACCATGTGGTCGCTGGGAATCAAACTCAGAACCTTTGGAAGAGCAGGCAATGCTCTTAACCGCTGAGCCATCTCTCCAGGCCCCTGGAAAATATTTCTTTAACGAATATAACACCCAGGGCCGGAGCCACGACTCCGCAGTTGAGAGCTGCTCTCCCAGAGACGCACGTTCAATTCCCTGCATCCACACTGGGCAGCTCACAGTCGCCTGTAATTCCAACTCTGGGGGATCCAACATCCTCTTCTGGCACTGCAGATGCTGCGCACATAAACTCAAAGACAGACACATACGCTGTGCCGACTAGTTTATGTCAGCTCAACACAAGCTGGAGTTATCTGAAAGGAGGGACCCTCAGCTGAGAAAATGTATCCATAAGATCCAGCTGTAAGGCATTTTCTTAGGGATTGATGTGGGAGGGTCCAGTCCTTTGTAGGTGAGAACACCCCTGGGCTGGTGGTCCTGAATTCTATGCTAAAGCAGGCTGAGTAAGCCATGAGGCGCAGGCCAGTAAGCAGCACCCCTCCATGCCTCTGCATCAGGTTCTGCATCCAGGTTCTTGCCCTGACTTTCTTCTGTGAATAGTGATATGGAAGTGTAAGGCAGTTTGCTTTTGGTCAAGGTGTTTTCTCACAGCAATAAGAACCCTAACTGGGATACATACATATACATAACATAGTTTAAATTTAAAAATATATTTAAAAATGCAACATCCAGTTAGGCTTGATGGCACAAACTGTAATCCAGGTACTTGGGAAGTGTAGGCAGGAAGATCATAGATGACATAATGAGTTTGAGGCCAGCTTGGACTACATGAAGAGAGAGAGAGAGAGAGAGAGAGAGAGAGAGAGAGAGAGAGAGAGAGAGAATGAAAACATCCTTACTATTTTTAAATCACAGCAGCTCAATGATTATTTCAAAAATAATGATATCACTTTAAAATGAAACCAATTTTTCTGAAAAACCAATTTTTTTTCTAGGAAAATGCTCCAACAGCTGCGTGCAGAATTACCCAGAAGACTGGTGACGCATAGATTAGGGTCCCACTTCAAGGGTCTCTGGTCCAGGAAGAGACCAAAGGTTTGTATTTCTCACAAGTTCCCAAAGGTGTTGCTATTGCTGCTCCTGTTGAGGCAGTGTTCCACTGTGTAGCCCTGGCTGTTCTGGAACTCACTCTGTAGACTAGGCTTGTCTCAAACTACAGAGATCCACGGACCTCTGCCTCCCGAGTGCTGGGACTAAACGCATGTGCCACCACCGCCCAGCATAAAATGCATTTTTAACTCACAGTGAGTTTCATAGGAAGGGCGACATCTGGGGTGGATTTAGTGTATCCAATGTCCTGTTGTACAGTGGGAGCTATTTATCTCACTTGGTGGGTTCTCAGGGTTCCCTACTATGATCAAACACAGAGGTGTGGTTTCTATGAGTTTTACCGCAGTGAAATAGGGCCCCTTGGTTCACATCTCAGTGCAGGTGCAAGGCTGCGTATGATTGGAACTGAATTCCACAGTCCAGCCAGCACAGCTTCATCACAGTTACTCCCCAACACTACAGCTAAGTGTTTAACCAAAGTGCTACATTAAGATATCTGAAAATTTAGCAATGACAAACAAAAACTCTTTTGATAACTGTATTCACCAGAGTCTTGGATTCTTAAAGCGAATGCTATTGCTAAAACACGATTTTTTTTGTTTGTTTCCTTGTGTTGTCTTTTTAACACGGGGAATGGGACACCGCATATGCCCTATAGCATACATGTTGGTTAGAGTAGAGCTTGGGGGGTCTGTTCCCTTTTTCTACCATGTGGGCTCTAGAGACAAAACTCTGGTCACCAAGCTTGGCAGCTCTACCCACCTTGCCATCTTGCTGAACCATTTTTTAATTTTTTTAATCTTGGGATTAGAACCCACAACCTTTCACATGCCAGGTAAGACTCAACTACTATGGTACCTCTCAGACCACAATTCATGTTTTTAAGGAACTGTTGATGTCAGAAGAAACTTTCCCATAAGTTTAAATATTTTCCTTAAAAATAGCACAATTCATATTTTCCTCTTTGTCCTTTCACTACTTCTAACTTTCTTTCATGATCATGAATTGATTTTAAATCAGAAATATGAGTCATGTGATAAAATAATTGAGATGATTTTTAAGAAATCACTGAGGAGATAGTAAGGATTTCTTTTGACAGCTGATGTTAAATCTAAAATGTCTGTGACGGAGCTGGAGAGTTGGCTCTGCAGTTATGAACATTTGTTGCTTTTGCAAAAGACATGGATCAATTCCCAGCACCCACACTGCAGCTCACAATTGTCTGTAACTTCTTTTCCAGGCATCTCATGCCCTCGTCTAACCTCCAAGGGCACCAAGAATACACGTGGTACACAGGTATATATGCAGGCAAAACACACGCACACACACACACGCACGCACGCGCGTGCACACACACACAATAAAGTAAATAAAATAGGTTTATTAAAATGTCTAATCTAGAAATCTAAAAATCAGAAAGTATTATTCACTGGTGTTAAGTTACAATGAAGGGGGAAATGAGCAAATGATGACCTTTTTTCTTTTGAAAGAGAGAGAGAGAGAGATCACTCTTTGATGGGGAAGCTTTGTTAACCAATTATCTTCAAGAGGTGGGACCAAGTTAGGGTGTGGCTTTCTGGGACTGGAGAAAAAGGGGTGCATGGCCCAGGTGTTCCCTCTTTGTGGTTCCCACGCAGCACAGCTGAGCTTGGACTTCTCGTTCCTGTTTCATGAGTTTTCCCCTTACAATTAATAAAAATATAACTGCTTTATCTTTTAGCTAGCCTGGTTATTTCCAGAATAGTGCTAACTTCTACAACTTTTCAGAGCCATGTCACTAATATAATACTGTGGTGGCTAAGACAGACAAGGTTCCCTCCCAATGTGCTTAACTCTGCTGAGAGAAACAGGTTTAACAAGGAAAGGAAAACAAGAACAGTCCAGAGTGTTCCCACTACGGTGAGAGCTGTGATAAAAACCAAACACAGTAATATGGGCTGGGTTTACAGAACGGGGAGGGGACACACCATATGACAGCCATCATGGCAAGATCAGAGTGCAGAGCTCAGACAGGAAGGAGATCAAGTTGACAGCATCAGAGTGTACATATAGCACACCATAGTTTCTTTTGAATTGAAAACTCTACTAACTATATTTCCTATTGTTTTCTGTTGTCAAAACAAATAAACAAAAAAACCACAACCCACCTCTAATTAAAGTTAAACGGCACATAGTGCAGCACAGAGACACTGTGGTGGGAGTTAGGGCACCATCCGGCCCATTTGTTAGCTGTGCCACCCACCCACCTGACTTCACTGTAAGTTGTTTGTTCCTATGACAGGACACACACCCCTGGAAGACCCTGCTACAGAGGCAGTCGTGGTTACGGTGGTATATTAAACCATACATCAAAGCTGAACACTCTCAAGGCAAAGGGTATAGAAACAAACCAAACAACACGAACTATTTGTGCACTTCCTCATGCTAGCCCGGCAGCATCCAGACCCGGCCTCTTAACCCTGAATATAATCAATTCAGAGTTCTGAGCTCCGTATTCAATTCAAATGTAGAAATTAGACTTACTGGTAAACAAAAGCACTGTCTTCTCCACAGCAACTAAACATTCTCTGTGTAACTCTGTTGTGACAAGTTTACACACCAGGCACAGAGGGTGAGGAGACATTATAACTACACCCCTAACACGTCCATATAGACAGCCATGAGCTGTAGGAAGTTACTACATAATACAGCTTCCTACAATAGCATTTCATTTTATGGACACGTTTGGACACGCATTTGGTGTGACCACTCAGTTTACTGCTCAAAGTTCCTAATTTGGCTTTAATAGTCTATCAGATACTTAGGAAACTAAGTTTATTTTTTAGACTATTTTGAACGTCTGAGATGTCCCAGACAATGGTTTCCACACACTGTAGACTGTTCCCCCGATGCTAATATCACATAGCAATCAGTCCTGTGTATTTTTTTTTAGAGGAAAGACTCTCAGTTTCATTACACACACACACACACACACACACACACACACACACACACACGCACGCACACACACATACGTAATATGAAGAAATCTCAAACCAGGATGGATTTTCCCATAAAGCTATATTATTTGTCATATCTTAAATACTACACAAGGGGGTAGGAGACTAGAGCAAAGAATGAGAAAAAGATTGAGAACTGGAGGCCGCCATTCACAGTAAGAAATTACAGTATAGTATACAATTATAACCCAGAAAAAAATCTTCCTTTTCTTTATATTTTCTCTCTTTTTTTGAGACCCTGTTTCAGTATCCCAGGCTACCCTCAAACTCACTATGTATCCAAGGATGACCCTGAACTTCTGGTCCTTCTGTCTTTACCTCCTGAGTGCTGGTGTTGCCACAACATCCAGTTCATGCAGTGTTGGGATCAAACCCAGGGCCTCGCGCATGATAAGCAAATATTCTACCAACAGACCTGCATCCCCAGCTCCTTTTTTCCTTTCGTCCTCTTCTTTCCTACCTGTCTTTTCTTTTTTTCTCCCCCCCCCCCTTATTTTTGAAACAAAGACTTCCTCTTAGCGAAGGCTGGCCTGAAACACTCCATCCTCCTGCATCAGCCTCCCGAGCACTGGAATTACAAACACCTCAAGGCCTTTCCTTTTATGAAGATTTATTTTTACTTTTATTTATGTGTATTTGTGTGTGTGACATGTGTGTGACGTGTGTGATAATATGTGCAGGTTCCCTCAGAGGCCAGAGGAGGGCACTGGATCACCTGAAGCAGAAGTTACATGTATGTGGCTATCAGTCAGGTCCTCTGCAAGTTCAGCAGATGATTTAAGACCTTTCTCAGTGTTAAGATTTTCTATGACATCAAAGCAGCAGAGATTTATTAAATTAAACAATTCTTCTTGAGACAATTTTAGACTCAAAGCAATTTTTAAATCAAAGGTCACTACCCAATAATTATCTAATTAGTGAATACACTTTTTCTCAGCTCAAACAGTAATTAAAAATTACAACCATAAAAGAGTGCTAATTGGGTTTTCAGGGAAGTGTGAAGGGCCTAATAGAGGTAATAGAGGCAACGAAGGAGAAGGAGCAGAGTCAAGCGAGCTTCCGGATTTTCTGTATCTATGAAATTTTCTACATATGGTATAGGTCCAGTCTGGGACAGAAGCAACAGACCCCACACTTTCACCTGGGAGGAAGAAATGGAGGTGAAGCAGGTAGGTAGCTCAAAACATCCTTGCAGGAAAGTCCACTGCAATTTTACACGCCAAGTCAACGTGACACCATCACTTATGTGCCAGTAACCCTGTGACATCCCTGACTGGAAGCGGGCTCATAATAGGTCAAGCTTTGGGACCATACCATCCTTATCCTACTATATGCCTGCCCAATCCAAATGTCAGTGGCTTGTGGCATATTGATGGGTCCCAGATATGGAGAGGCTGCCATGGCTAGCAGCTAGGATGGCCAGGGTTCTGGAAAACATACAACCCAAATGCTCTGCATGTGTCTAACTGGATTGTGTACTCTTCAGGGTAGTTGCAGAGATGAATGCATATCTGCTAATTGGCGGAAGGCATGAACAGTTCCCTTGGCCCTAAAAGAGTTCTGTGTACATTTTGGAGACCAGAAATCAAGGATTTTCCAACAAGGTGGCCACAAAGTCCTCCTGCACCTAGATGTAGAGATCTGGCTGGTCCAGTTGCTGCTCAGTGGCTATGTTCTGCCTGGTAAGCCCCAGTCCCGAGAGATGCTCAATGACATTTTCCAAGTAAAAAGACCAGCTTCATCACTTCCCAGCTCTCACAGGGGAAAAAGAAAGAACAGGGCATGGGTGCCATCTCTCCCAACGGAATAATGGAAACAATCACACACTCCGGACAAGATGGAAGTGAGGGGTAGAGACACAGAGGGAATTCAGGTCTCAAAGCCACGGGTAGTGCCTGGGCGGGGCCGTGAGAACGCTCAGAAGACACGTGAGACTGGAGGAATGCATCCGTCAGCCCTCGGACCTTTGCCCCCTACAAGTCAGTGGTGCAAGCCCAAGCACTAGCCCTACCCGGCTCCTGCACCCCTTCCTCTATGCACAGCTCCCCACACACTGCCACGGCAGAAATCCTTACTCACAGGATCCTCAGTGTTCCCATCTTGGCTGTTCACCTCTGCACATTTCATCTTTTCCTGCCCTTACCATTCATCACACCTGCCCCTCCGTGAAGCCCATGCCATGGGATCACCCGCTGACTCAGCAACTTTACTGTGGCGGTTTTACCTGCTGGCGGCGCTTTAACCCTGTCCCCCTGCACTTTCCCCACCGCCAGTCCAGTCATTATCCTCAAAAAATTAGTTATGTGTGTGTGCGCATGTGGGCACACATGTACAGTGTGTGTTTGTGTGTGAGTGTGCGTGCATGTACACATGCCTCAATGCATGTGGTTCCAGGAACTGAACTTGGGTCTTCAGGTTTGGTAGCAAAAGCCTTGACCTGCCAAGCCATCCTTCCAGCACTCACAATCCTTCATCTCCATATCAACACATCTTTCAAAAGATGATCTTTCAAAAAGGCTGCGTTCCAAATAAGTCTGAACTCCCTACAACCAGTTTCCAGCAGCACACTCTCTGATGACCACTGACCATCTTTTCAGAACTGAGCTGTTCAGAATAGCAGCCACTGTTGGACACCTGAAATGAGGCGATTTAAACTGAAATATGCTATCAGCATAAACCGCATGTTTTTAAAAGATGGTAAAATTCTCCTTCATAGCTTCTGATGCTGATTTCTTGTTGGCATGGTAAGTGATATTTTTGATATATTGAATAAGAAAACATATTGCTAAAATTAATTTCTCCAAGTTCTCTTTAGTTTTTTTTTAACTTGGCTATGTAAAATTGCATCTGAGGTTCACATTAATGATTTGTACAATATTTCCACTAGACAGGACTTCATCTTAGTAACTCTTCAACTGTGGAGGTGGTATATTTCCAGTCCTGAAATCACACCATCTTTTCACTACACCTAAACGACCCTCCACCAGATCCTGGTTTCCTCCCAGCTCACATTCCAGTGTTGCCCATCACCTTGCCTCTCACTTCTTGTTCTGTGGAGCAATAACCTCAGTCAATTCCATTTCCCATGGATATTGACGTGTGCAGAAATCAAGTATCATTAGTATTTCTTTGGCCAAATTTTGTCATCACTGGCTCTCTTCCTCCTGACAGCCCAGCTTAACGGTCAGCATGTAAGCTGTACGTGGCGGGATGACAGGCATTTTTAGAGGACAGACTATTAGCCAAAGGCCAGAATGAAGTTCTGCTCCCACACCTGTCTCCAGCATGTTGTGTGACCTGGAGGGTAACTTCACCTCTTTGGAGCTCAATTTCCTTATCTACAAAACGAGGCTATTAACCTGTTAAGCCCCCAACTTGGTGAAGATGGGGGAAGCTAGTGTGAACATGATTAAGGATAAATGCTTTGGGACACCAGTTCTGCTTGGGCCGAAAGCAGAAGCGTGTACACAGGGAGTTTGTTTTGGAAGCGATCCCAGAGAGTAGGAGTGAGCAGCTGGGGGACAAACAGGGAAAAAGGAAAAAGCAGCACATGGAGGTGACGTCATCCTAGTTGGTCCCTGCGTGGATGACCAACGTTCAGCCTCAGCATGACCCTTAGGAAATCACGACAGAATCCATCTCAGACTCTCGCCAAAGAAGCATTAACCAGCTAGTTCCCAATAAGTAAGAGCGGCCCCATAGAGATGGGCTCCCTGCACATCCAGGACATGGTGGCCCCAGGGAGACTGTCCCTGTACATCCAGGTTATGGTGGCCCCAGAGAGACTGGCTCCCTGAACATCCAGGTTATGATGACCCAGTGGAGACTGGCTCCCTGCACATCCAGGTTATGATGACCCAGTGGAGACTGGCTCCCTGCACATCCAGGTTATGGTGGCCCCAGAGAGACTGGCTCCCTGCACATCCAGGTTATGGTGACCCCGTGGAGACTGACTCCCTGCACATCCAGGTTACACATGAAAGTCCTCCTGTGTCACAGAACACATGGACTCAGAGCAAGGTCCTAGGCGCCCAGTGAGAAGCTGACCAACTGCTCACCTACTCAGCCCAGGAACATCTGGAGCACGAGGTGGAGGGAAAGAACCCAGTGACACCTGGAGGCACCTGCAATGGACTTTGTCTTAGCATGTGTGATTCCTAAATGAAAGCCCAGAGCTACTGGACACAACTGTTTTAAACTATGTGCCATTGTGCCAACAGGGATAGTTGTTAGCAGTAACAAAATTTGGTCCTGGAATCACTGATAATACTTTGCTTTTTGATACTCAAAAGACAATGGAAAATCAAGTGTAGTGTGCTTGAGTTTGTCCAGGTGAAGTGATACCACACTCTTGCAGAGTCTACAGTTTTCCCTCCTACCCTTACTCCCATCTCTCTTGCAGCAAAACCTTCACCCTACCTGCAGTGGAAGGTTTCTTTCCAAATAACTTTCTGTGACCTGAAAGTGGGGTTCTGAAGCCTGGACAGACCTTATCAACCATCTCCTCCAGGGGGCACTAGTTTCTATCCATGGAACAGCTGGATTCCTTACCTCAACCTGAACCTTTGGAACACAGATCCCACCCAGAGACTACTGCTGCAGTGTCCTCTCTAGCCAGGCAAGATGGCCAAAGTGACAACAGCCACAACAGCTGCATTTGTGAATCCCTACTTCTGTCAGTTTTTCTTCCAGATGTTTTGCATGAATTCTTTCATTGATTCTCACAGTAGCCCTGGTAAGTTGAAGTACCATTCTGAAGATAAGAAAACTGATGTTGAGAAAGGGCATAGCCCTACACGGCACCGATTAGCAGGTAGTAGAATGCGGATTTGAGCTCACGTCTCTCTGTGTCCAGAATCCCTGCTGTCTCAGGCACTGTACCATATTGTCTTTCAGCCTCATACCCATGACTTTACTTGGACCTGGCTGCCCACCTTCTCCCCTTCCCCAGAATGCCAAGAAGTTGAATCTATTGAAACAAGATTTTCCAGAGAATGTTATACTGACTGGGCCTGGGATCTTTCAGGCACATTATTTTGTTTTATCATTCATTTGGCTTGGACCGTCTTTTTGGGTTAAGATGTAATAGAAAGTCCTTGTGTTAGAACAAAGTCTGGGTTTAGTACCACACTCTCCGCAAGAGCAATGTATACCCAAAGCCAAGGGTAGAAAGAGAGGTGGGGCGGATGAGGGGAGGGTGGTCTTCAGGGACTAATAATGAACCTGGTTGAAATCACAGCATGGGACTCTGAAAGCAAAATGCTGTCCTCGAATACCAACACGTAAACATTGTTCTTTTCCAGATGTGTATCTTACTCCACACACATTGTATTCATATGTGGCAGAGAGAAATATCTACTGGCAATTATTTTACATGTGATAAAAATATCCCCTCCAGACTCCATCCACTCCCCATATTCTAAATGTTAAGGAACACCTTGGCAGACTGGCTGCGTGTCTGCAAGAAAAAGGCTGTTTATGTCTCCTCTTTCCTGGATCTGCAGACATGGAACAACTTATTATCATGGCCCACGCTTTCTGATTTCTCATTGATAGAGCTCTGCAGGATCCCCAGCCAATGCAGCCTGTGCACCAACCCACAGGAACCCAGTTTCTGCATTGAGTGTAACAAGGGATCTTGCTGAGGCCTCATATCAATTAATGCTCCAAGCCTTGCTAAGATATCAACAAAGGGATGGTCATCCAAGAGAAAAGTAAACACATTACCTCAGAGAAAATAAATGTCATTGCTTTTCAATCATATGCAGCAAGGCAGGTAATTAAGTTCCTCAAGCATGTGAGCTGAGTGAGAAGGAAAAGGAAAGTCACATGACTTCAGGGGCCTATCATCCCCTGGATAGGCAATAGGGATGAAAAACTGGCTTTTGTTTTATTTAGTTTTAACTGTTGGGCGTATTGACCAAGACCAACAAACTATTTAGCCTTTTTGATTTTTAGGTATTTTATAAATGTCTATGCTTGCTAAATAGACAGTGCAGAACTTAAGGAAAAGAAATCCATCCAAAAGTGAGTGTTACCTTTGAAATTTTCAGAATGGTATGCGCTATTAAGAACAAAAGACATTTTAGTTCTTACACAGCCATGCCAGACTGTTGTGGAATATTATTGTAAGGTGTGTTACATTTTTTCCTACTGCTTTTGTTTACAATGCAAAAACATGTTCCATTTGTTTGATTAAATAAAATTAACCTGTGGTCAGGAGGCTGAGTCAGCAACTGGCTGACACGAAGCGGTAGGAAGGAACCAGGTGTACTGAGTGTTCTTTAGTGGGAGCTAAGAGAAAGTCTCGTGGGTTTTTTGGGAGACACAAACAAAGAGAGGAGGACATCAGGGGCCAGCGACCCACTTACATAGTAAGCCATGGAGAAAGAAGTGAAGAAAGGTATACAGTAATAGAGAAAGATAAAAGCCCAGAGGCAAAAGGTAGATAAGTTAAGAAAAGCTGGCTAGAAACAAGCCAAGCTAAGGCCAGGCATTTCTAAGTAACCATAAGACTCCATGTATATTTACTTGGGAGCGGGGGGGGGGGCGCAGGGGGGGGACAGGCCACACCAAAGAGAAAGAGTAAAAACAGTCAAAGAAAAGCCAACAACATTTTAGCCTAAAACATGGGGCTATAGTAAAAGAACAACCAACTACACCAGACTATTGTAGGTTTGAATGAAAATGGCCTATGTTTGGATACTTGGACCCAGGTGGTGGAACTGTTTGGGAAGGATTAAGAGGTGTGGCCTTGTTGGAGGTAGGCTTTGAAGGTTCAAAGGATTCAAGCTATTCCCTGCATACTCTTTTTCTCTCTCCTCTCCTATCCCCCACCTCTGTCTCCTGCTTGTAGACCAAGATGTGTGCTCTCAGTTATTCTTGCCACCATGCCTTTGCTCCACCATCATGGACTCTAACCCTCTAAAACTGGAAGCCTAATTAAACACTTTCTACTGTAAGTTGTCTTGGTCATGGTATTTTATCACACCAATAGAAACCCAAACTAAGGCAACCATGCATGTAATAGCTAGAATAGAAAGCCACTGAAATTTTCAAACTATTTCTGCCACTGGTCCCTTGGGGTTTTCAATAGCCTCACTACGATTGTTGTTTTTACTTATAAAAAACATATAGTTATTTTTAATATACCTCAGAGAAGAAAAAAAGTTGCAATGTATAAGAGATGCATGTTATTGAATCTGAAATGTCCCCAATATGCTCATGTTTTGAATACTTGGTCTATAGCTTGTAGCACTATTTGGGGAAGCTGTGGGGTCTTTAGGGAGTGAGATCTGGCTGGCAGAAGTCTGCTGATGGAGGCCGGCCTCTGAAGGTGGGATCTGTCTGTGCTTCGTGTCTGAGCCTTTGCTTCATGGATAGATGTGATGTGGACAGTATCAGGTCCATGCTTCTGACACCATGAGCTGCTCCAAGGTGTCTTCCCCACCACAGCTGCAACTCTGAAACTGCCCAGATAGATCTTTCCTCCATTACACTGTTCTTCCAGATATTGTGGTCACAACTAGGGAAAGTGAACTAATATAGCACAAATACGGAATGCTAGACTAATTAATGTTTTTCAATGCCCATGCTGCATAATATGCTTTCTTTGACATCTTTAATGTGGGAGTCCCCTCTGTGTGCTGTGATTACCATTAATGAATAAAGAAACTGCCTTGGCCTGTTGATAGTGCAGAACTTAGATAGACAGAGAGAACTGGGCTGAATGTGGGGAGAAAGAAGGGCAGTGTCAGGGGACGCCATGGAGCTGCTGCCAGAGATAGATGTGCTGAAACCTTGCTGGTAGGCCATGACCTCATGGTGATACACAGATTAATAGAAATGGGTTAAATTAATATGTAAGAGTTAGCCAGTAAGAAGCTAGAGCTAATGGGCCAAGCAATAATTTAATTAATACAGTTTCTGTGCAGTTATTTTGGGTTTAAGCTAGCCAGGCAGCCGGGACAAACAAGTGACCCTTCCCCCTACACATCTTAATCATTAGCACCAATACAGTTTGAAAGTGTTCTCACAGGCGGAGCATCCCTGTTCAGAAATCTCTTCTCTCTCTCTCTCTCTCTCTTTCTCTCTCTCTCTCTCTCTCTCTCTCTCTCTCTGAGGTTGTGTTTTGCTCACACTAGCCTCAAACTCCTGAAAGCAAAAGATCCCCCTGCTCAGTCTGACAAGTAGGTAAGACCACAGGTATATACCACCATATCCAGCTTTCTTTTTAGATTATTTTTTTTGCAAATTTGTTACTAATATTTTCTCTATCAGACAGAAATAGTCTTTTCCTCTTAGGCATAGAAAATCTTTTATAAAAAAATGAAGGCTATTATTTTTGAGGAAAAATGTTATCACATCACAGTGAACAAATTAAAACACTAAATTTCTCTCCAGAAGTTCCAAAATGTTTTTCCCTCCTCTGCCTGCATCATTTCTCATTATCCATTGCTAAAATAACAGTAGAAAACTAGGCATCACATTTTTAACCCCCACACTAGGCAGGCAGAGGCAGGTAAATCTCTGTAATTTCCAGGCCAGCCTGGACTACATAGGGAGTTCCAGGCCAGCTAGGGCTATATAGTGAGGTGGTTAGAAACAAAAAGGCTACCAAAGGGAGTGGTACTATTAGGAGGTGTGGCTTTGTTGAAGTAGGAGTAGCTTTGTTGGAAGAACTGTGTCACTGTGGAGGCAGGCTTTGAGGTCACCTATGCTCAAGCTACACCCAGTGAGACAGTTCACTTCCTGTTGCCTGCAAGACGTAGAACTCTCAGCTCCTTCTCCAGCACATCTGTCTGCATACCACCATGCTCCCCACAATGATGATAATATCAAACTTCTGAAACTGTAAACTGCTACCTCAATAAAATGTTTTCTTTATAAAAGCTGCCTTCGTCACAGCAATAAAACACTAAGACACATCGTGTGCCTACAAACCAGTAGGCACAGGCATGTTTCCTGGTCAAGTTCCTCTCCACACCCTGAGCACCTCTGAGCTGTACAAACAAAGTGGGGTGCTGGACCGTGAGACCTGACTTCAGTGAGGTTCTCAATGCACAAAACTGTTTCTGGAGTTGCTTTCAGAGACCATTTGTGAGCCTTCTAAGCAAACTGACCTTTCTCCTCATGCTTCAAAACAATGAATAGGAAAAGCAGAGTTCTTTCAGTCAGAATTACCTAATGACTCACAACCCAAATCTGCTGAAAACAAAGAAAAGTACCTGGGGCAAATTCCTGGGTGGGCAGAGGGAGCCAAAGAAAGGAATGTCACACTTAGAGTCAGTGGGGGTAGAGAGATGCCTCTGAAGACCCTGCAACTCATTATCCCGGGAGATTGCCCCTGACAGTTCTCTCTGCTTTCTTGACAAAAAGAGCAGGCTCAACTCCTGGCCTGTGGTAGAGATGTTTCACAGCTGCCGTGTGAAGACAGGCCAATGTGTTGGGGGCCACACTAACTGCTATGAAGACAGCCATCGCAGGCAGTACCAAGAGCCTGCCCCCTCCATACATGCTGGGTTTTCTAACAACTAAGCCAAATCTTCTAACCTCCTTAACCTCGCCTGCCACAACAGCCCTGTGGATTATTGGGCAATTCTGATTCCTGTTGACTGCCACTGACTTTGAAAGAATGGAGTCAATGACCACTTTTAAAGAATCTTAAACTGTTACACTGAAAGAGCAAAAGAAGAGTGGAGATAGGCACAGGGGCACACCTTTAATCCCAGCGCTTGGAAGGCAGGGGTGGATTTCTAGGAGTTCAAGGCCACCCTGGTCTATGTAGTGAGCACCAAGACCAGCCGAAGCTGCAAAGAAAGACCTGTCTCAAGAAGGAGGAGGAGGGAAAGGAGGGGGAGAGGGGAGAAGAGAGTAGAGAGGAGAAGAAAGAAAGAAAGGAAGGAGTAGAAATCTGAGTTCTTACATTTTTTTAAGTCTATGGAATTGCATTCTCTTCAATGATGTATCCAGGTTTTAACATAAAAATGTTTAAAACTACTACACTGTTAACCTATTGCTTTTCCCTCCTACGCAGTCAAACAAGATGCTGAGTCCTGGAGGCATGTCTTGTCTACTCTGGAGCCATGTGCTGCTGAGAAGACCAACTGGCTCAGTCACCATGCCACCCTCTTCCCGTGCCCCTGCATGTGCACAGATCCATGCCCCCAAACATCCTGTCCTCTTTTTCATTGGCCTCCCTACATCTTAGTGATTGTGAGAACAGCTTGATTTAGATCCCATGTCCTCCCTCTAAGCCGGCCTGATGGCCAGTCTCTTCCCCAAACTCCATCATTCACACCTGCCTGCCTCTTGTCCTAGAATTGGGTCCACGTAGGCATGAAGTTAAATTCCAAGTATGTCCACTATCTCTACTGCCCAGTACTCCTGCATTCTTTAAGAAGCACTGTGCTAGCAATAAGGGACAACATATATTTTTGTACCCATTCACATTCCCTTTAGATCTTTTTGGAGGAAAGTTCATAGCCTCAGACCCAGGGAAAAATTCCCAAGGACAGGAACAATGCTTACACCCCGGACCACTACTGTGCCAGATAAGTTAAGAGACCATAGCTCATTTAATGACAGATCTCAGAACCAGTTCCTTGTCTAAATCAAAATTACAAAGCCCTGCCTGTTAACTATAGATTCCTATTGCCTCCCCTAGTAACAGTCCGATGACAACCTCCACAGAAACCAATCAGGCCACTCCCTTCAAGGACACAGAGTATTGTGCACACAAAGCAGTTTGGGGGCTGCACCCCACCACCCAGCCCACTCCATTAAACATAAAGTGAAACCAACATGAGATTTGACAATGACATTGCATGGCCACCAATCTCAGAAACACGGAGCGCCATTCTCCTCACCCCACCTCCATGTATGATTTCATACATCTGCATGTGTCTGAACATGTGATAAGACCACAGGCTGAACTGACAAGACAGAGAGGTCAAAGGCGTTTGGCAAGTTCCACAGCATGAAGATTACTTTTAAAGTTTGTTAAATTTTAGAAACAATTCTTTAAAAAAGAAGCAAAACCCTACATATATAAGGTAGAAAGTGCTTTATGGATAGCGATGGAAGGAAGGAAGGAAAAAAGGAAGTGTTGTAAGAGTTCTCTTGTTTGTTCCTGGCTGCCCAGACTCCCGAAATAACACACAGTTTAATAAAACAAACTGTATTAATGGGCCACTGCTTGGCCCATTAGCTCTATCTTCTTATTGGCTAACTCTTACATATTAATTTAACCCACCTTCATTAATCTGTGCATCACCACGAGGCTGTGGCCTACCAGCAAAGTTTCAGCATGTCTGTCTCCTGTGGCGGCTCCATGGCTTTTACCTCTATTCTGCTCTGCACAGACCCAAGACAGTTTATTAACTAATGGTATTCACAGCATACAAAGGGGAATCCCACATCAAGGAAGGAAGAAAATTCCGCTTTAAAATTTTTTATTTTAATTTTAAAAGTTGTTTTAGGTTTATTTATGTGTGTGTGTTGCCTGTGCACCACGTGCATGCCTGGTGCCTGAGATAGTCAGAAGAGGGTACTGGATCTCCTGAACCTGTTGTTAGTAGACGATTGTGAGACATCATGTAGGTGCTGAGAACTGAATCTGAGTCCTCTCCAAGAACAATCAGAGCTATGAACTGCTGAGCCATCTCTCTAGTCCCAGTGCTATGAACTGCTGAGCCATCTCTCTAGTCCCAGTGCTCTTTAGTCGCTGACTAGATGTGGCCCATAATGAAACAAAACTACAAACAAGATCACAGAGATTTTAGTTGTTTAAGAGTGAAAACCACCAGAAAAAAATAAATAAACCTGCAGTGCCAATAATCCCTAAAATATTTTCTCATTAAGAAAGCACGAGAAAAGAGCCCTGTGAGGTCAGGGTTGCTCTGTAGGAGGGGAACAAAGCCTGGGAGGCAGAACTTTTATGTCCAGCATTTTGTTGCTGCTTTGACCCAACTGCCAAAGCCAGCAAGAAAAGTAAGTGGGGAACCCTTAGAATACATTCCTGTTATTGTTTCAGGCCCGGTGGGGGGGGGGATCTGATGCTCCTGTAAGCACAAGATGGGCCGCAGCAAAGCCAAGCACAGCAGGACGGGTCCCAGCCAAGAGCCTCCACTTGGGTTCTCAGGCCCTCTCCTCGGGGAAGAGGCAGCTGATAATGTGCGGGAGGAACAGGATTTGTGGACTTTCCTCAGCCAGCTCAAAGCACATCAGAAGGACACAGTGACCTCTGCAAACCCTACTGAGGAGAGGGATCCAGGACATACCCGCCACTAGCTAGCCCTGGAACTCTCTTGTCTTTGGAGCAAATGCTTTATGTATATGTATATGCAGCACCTACCACTGCCCTCAGAGAGATTCCGCACCAGTAGAGCCAAATGGGAAAAACGGCCGTCTGGGTGCATCCGTAGCTAAAATTTAGCCAATCTCAGTTTTCTTCCTTAAAAAATAAATAAAATAACAGCAGCAACAACCACAAATAGAGTTGTTAATGTTATAGAGTAAATAAATGTGCATTTTTATACTGTGGAAGAGATGAGGGTAAATAATGTGGAGCTTTTTGTCATTCCAATGCCAGTCCCTGCTCCCACCCCAGATGTATATGTGTGTCCTTTCCCTACTATTAAAAACATCTCCGTTAAAAGATTCCAGACCCACAGCACCTGCGGCCCACCCACCTTCCGCAGACTCATGAACTAATATCTCTTGGGTGTTTAGCCCTTTCTTCCTCTGGCTGCTTACACTGGTCATGGGCATTTCCATTAGGAGATGAAATCTGGAGTCAGGGGTAGAGAGGGAGGGAGGAGGAAGGAGGGTTAGGGGAGAACAATTAGCTCTTCAATTTTACCACTGATTGGCAGGTAGAATAAAAGCTTGGAAAGAATGACAAGATTCTCCAGTTTTCAAGTCAGCGAGAAATGCATGTTTTCTTCTATGCCAGTCCTCACCCAGTTCTTAAAGGTGGCTACATACAGGTTAAAAAGATGTTTTGCCCAAAAGCTGAAGAGCCGTCACATAGTTGTTTCAGCTTAAATGCAGCAAGGCCTGTTCTCAGAGAGCATCCATTTCCAGGTGACTGAAGCGGCACTCTAGTACCCATGGATGGACATTAAGACCTCCATGTCATTATCACGTGGACGAACCCTACAGTGCAGGGAGGGAAGAGCCTAAGGTCGGGAGGAAAGATTAACCCAAGTGTCTACTTTGACATCAATTGCTCAGCCTGCCTAGGTCTGTTTCAGTTTTTCGACGATCAAGATAGACTGGAGTGCCTCTAAAACCCTCCCCAGCTCTAAGATTCTAGAACCACATCCATCCAGGCGGGCCTTGTTTCACTCCTATGCACTGAGCTGAGCTGTGTGCACCTTCATATCACAGCCCACTGACAGAGAGGCTGTCAGACAGCCCTGAACCGGGTTCCACCTTCCACTGAAGGAGTGCTGTGCATGGCTGCAGATTGTGAAGTCCCTGCTCCAGGCGTGAGGGAGACTGCACTTGCTGATGAGCTGACACATGTACATCTGTGATGCTCACTGACTATTGGCTGTCACCACTGTCACTGTCTCCATGAGACCTCTAGAGCTTACCATTTCTTTACTCTCCCTCTGCCTCTCAAATCTAGACATCCTCCCAGGTTTCTGTGAATTAACCCCCAGGCCATTCCCACTTGCACTTTTCCTTTTCAGCTTCAAACGAAGTTTTCTACAGCACATATTAACAACTGTCCAACTGTCGGGGCCACACAATTTAGAACTTGGTTGTAGCACATCTTCTACTACTAGGGGCTTAAGAAAAGGCTCAGGGTTAAGAACACAGGCTACTTTTCCAGAGAACCCTGCTTCAGTTCCCTGTACCCACGTGGCACTCATTACCAGTTCCAAGGAATCAGATGCCCTAGTCTGGCTCACAGGCACCAGGTATTGTGCAAGACATGCATTCAGGCAAAAGAGCCATACATATAAAATAATTTTTCAATTAGAAATTTCAATTAATAATTTTTCAATTAAAAAGTTGTATACCACTAGCAGGTTGGGTCAGACAGCTTGTCTGATGTGGGCAAGAATGGGAGCTCTTGAAAGCAGAACTCAGAATGTGCAATTGCAGAGTTCGGGTCATGACTCCTTCTATAGAAGATGAGGAGAGAATGAGACCTCAGAGGACAGGGCAGAAGGTCATGATTTAAAGGTGAGTTGACAAGGGTTGGAGATGGGATGTTCCAATCCCCCACCTAACAGGCTTTGGAATCACACCTCCAGAGAGTGTCAACCAGTGTACTTCTGGAAAGGATTAACTGAGGAGGGAAGACACTCTGAATGAAGGCAACACCACCTGGTAGGCTGGGGTCCCAGGCTGGCAGAAAGATACTCTGTACGGAGGCAACACCACCCCTTGGGCTGGGGTCCAAGATTGGCAGGAAGACAACAGACTTAGCACCAACCGGCATCCTCGCTCACCTCAAGGGTTCCTTGAGGCTGCGGTTCACCAGCAACTCCTCGAACTAGTTCCTCATTTTCCTGGGTTCCCCTCTAGTCTACAGAATCATGTCATGGGAACAGCTCTACAGTTATGTTTGGACAAGACTACCTCGTCAAGTAACACATTCAATAACATTTCTTTGCAGGGTTGACAGGTATGTTAACGACTAGCCTGTTTGATAGGGTTGATATCTTGAAACACTGCGGCTGCCGGAGGAGGACAGATGTGAACAGACCAGACATGTGTAAACAGGCGGGGGGGTGGCTATTGGCTCTGCTTCGGCCCCTTCCTCTTATGTCTGTGATTTCTAGGTGCTTTTCTCTCTATATATAAAATCTTCCTTAATCCTGACTCAACCTCCCATAAAGCTTGTGCAACGAAGCACCTCCTCCTTTTGCCTCAGAGGGAAATTGAGCCAAATTTTGAGAGGACTGAGAAACAGAGCCATCTTAAGCATGACCTTTAAAATGGAACACAAAGGGAATGCAGAAAAAGCTCCAAATGATTTGAAAGTTTCCTGCAATTTAGTCAATAAATATGCTCAGTTCAATGTGACTGTCCATTAATTATAAACTCAGAGAAAGGCCACGATGCTATATGTTCACAGAAGCATGAAGATGTCGATTACTTCACGTTTCACCTGCTGGAAATTCAAAATATCAACAATACGATATTCTTGCATCTATTCAGTAACATAATAAAAACCGACAGTCTATAAACAAAAAATTGAGAGGCGTCCTTTCCATAGACTTGAACTGAGCATTCAGCGTCCCATCAAAGAGATGCTAAAACCAAGACCAGAACCCTGAATGTATACTGGTGATTGTTTTCACTTGGTGAAGCTATCAATAAATTAACACCCCTATGAATAAAAATTTCAAGTGATCCAACATGTTCTTCATGCAGACGTTAACATGCAAAATCTCAAGGGGTACCATGATCCATAGGGGGCTCAAGGATAGCTCAATCTCGTCTCAGTTTTAATCCACCTACTGCTGCCTTCCTCCGACAGACACGTGTTCGGTGCACATGCCACGGCAGGGTGAGCGGTGGGGTGATGTGTGCAACCCGCTTCATTCATCTGACAGTTCTCAGCTCTGTCAGACACGGCCTTGAAGGTCTGGAGCGCCCAGCCACGGCGCTCTGCCTGTCAGGCGGCACATTCCTAGCACAGATTTCTACAATATTTATAAGTCTGCCAACTGCACAGGCATCCTGAAAGCCATGGAGCAGCTCTCTGTCGCCAGCTACCCATCCTGAAGAGAATTCTCATAAAACGTCAAGGGGACTTTGACGTTAGAGGCACTAGTTACGATTCCTTTCACTCTCACACAGTTCTGTGAACGCTCAAGTGATAAGTGCAAAACTTCATATTCTGCAATAACTTACTCTGTCTAAGCATAAATGTGCTGCCGAACAGGCTCTGATGGTCTAAGGATGATGTCAGGACAAGACCCCTCTGCACGGTGCAGGGCTGGCCTGGCGCCACAGAGCCTGCTCTGTGAACGGCAACTTCACTGTAGTCAGAGCAGCAGCCAGGCCTGCTTCACACATTCCCGACTCCCCCAGGCTACGTCCCAAGTGCACAGTGAATCCACGGCCTGTGAACCTACTGCCACACAGATTACACATGCACTCGGCCAGAGTCTGCACCCTTTGCAGTTCTTTGCAAAGCGCCCCAATCTCTGGCAAGACCGCCCCTGCACTGGAGACCACAGGTTAACAAGCTGTCAGCGTTGCTAGGAATAAAAATGCTCAGAGTAGGAGTTCATAGCCCAAATTCTGCTATTTCTTAAATCTCTTGCAGCTCTATCTCTTACCCCCATTTTTGTCCTTTCATCCCTCTTTCTTGTCAGTCTCCTAAAAACTCTGCCAGCTTTTAATGCACCTCCACACACACACCGAGTTAACAGGGAGATCTGATCCACACATCACGCCTCCACACACACACAGAGTTAACAGGGAGATCTGATCCACACATCA
>PVIU01005988.1:0-28823 GCA_004026605.1 Ondatra zibethicus
AAAATCATCTTCAGCTACAAAGCAAGTTCTAGGCTAGCATGGGCTGCTTAAGACCCTTTCTCAATAAATAAAAGAACAACAAAACTCAGGGATCATATTCTGCCTTTGCACTCGCTCTTTCTCTCTTCTCTCTCTCTCTCTCTCTCTCTCTCTCTCTCTGTGTGTGTGTGTGTGTGTGTGTGTGTGTGTGTGTGTGTGTGTGTGTGTTTCTCTTGTATGGAGTGTTTAGTAACTAGAAGTAACAAACTGATCAAAAGAGTTGACGGTTTAAGTGGAAAATGAAAAACTTTCCAATAGTACTAGATGACATCTTACCTTCCAGACACTGGCAGATGAACCCACTGAGGCTGGACACACACGTGGCTCCATTTCTGCAAGGATCTAGGACACAGTAATCGATCTTGGTCTGGCAAAGCTCTCCAGTATAACCTGCAGAAAAAGGAAATGCCTGCTGTCCAAGACCTGCTATTCCAAAACCACCAGAGTCACCCCCAAACTGAGGGACTCTGCCAGAATCCACCCTTGGAAACTGCAGGCTTGTATAAGGGTATCTCAGACACTCCTTGATCTCATGTAGTTTTATAATCAAAAACCACCACCATAAACTTAGAGCTATGGTTCAAAATTCATTCACTTTTCAAAGTGTTTTCTCCCATATTAGCTCTGAGTTTTATATTACCAGAAGCTTTAGAAGCTGAAGCTGAATTTCACTGTCCACAGGACAAAGGGTCCCTCTGACATGAAGCACCCTGGGACTGAGATGAGTGCTACCTTCCCTGAGTCACCACCACATCGCACTATACAAGAGGTATTAGAGAGTTTTAATGGATAATATTTAGACCCAAAAGAAGCCGCCTGTGTTAACTCTGTACCCCGTGCTCTCATTTTAAAGACTAAGAGATTGCAACATTAATATATTATGCTTAATACTTCCTTGAGTCATAAACCCAGCTGTCCCTTCTCCATGAAGCCAGCGCCCCCAGGTGATCCTGTGGGATAGTGACATAATCCCAGACAAGCAGTGGGAAAATCGGGCTGTAAATCTCCTAGAACACCTTGGGCAGCCTGGAGGCTTTAAATGAATCCCAGATTTTTAATTCAGTTTGAAAACATAGCCCTCCAGAGAGGCAAGTTTAATGAAAACAGCACACTAAAATGGTCCTCACCTTAGAGTGGGCAATGCTTCAGTAAAAATATGGAAAATACAAGGCATAAAATAAAAAAGCAAAAAGGATGCTCTTTGTTGTGATATTTGAGTGATGGAATCACTGGTAGTCTAGAGAAAATTCCTATTATAAATTTTAATCAGATGTTTTTTCTACACAATTTTCATTATACACTAGTATTTCATGTGTTTCCATGGTGTCCTGAACGACACGGAAACTTGCCTTTCTGGATGATTGGTTTCAAAGGGCCATCACCAGCACACAGCTCAGACTTGAAAAACTCACCCATTGCCTGCCCAGTAGGTGTGAACTACAGACAGTGAATAGAGGCGATTATTTTGGCATCTCCCATGGAGTCTCTTCCCCATTCACTCCAAACCAAGCCAAGCCATTTCCAGTTATCCCCAGGGGATGGTACTGAGAGACCAGCCTGAGACCAGCCTGAGACCAGCCTGGAGAGAGACCAGCCCGGAGACCAGCCTGGGAGCTAAAAGGCCAACACCCAGGCAAGAGGCAACTTCAGAATTCCAAAAGGAATCTTTCAGTAGGACATCACAGCAAGAATGTAGCTTCAAATGAAAGTTCTAGACTCAAAGTGGGAGGCAGCATGCTTGCTAGGGGAATGCTGTGAACAGCCGTTTGACTAAAAACAGTAAGTGTTTTTCATATCTGAGAGAATTCTTCTTTATCTGAGGTCAACACTCAGCTGATCACACACACGCTCCACTCCCCTGTCCCATCCCCACTCTTACAAATAAGGAAACTGAGGATTAGAAAGATTAAACCATCTACACAATCGCCGGGGATTCAAACTCGGGAGGCCCACGCCCTTAAACACAGCTATGCTTAGTCACCAAGCAGCCTAGACAGAGAGTAGAACATGGGAGCTCCTGCCTGTAACCTCAGACTTGGGGATCCCGCCGGCATTGAGTGGGTGACAGTGTGGAAGTTCTCCATCGTTTGAGAAAGTCTGATAGAACAGCTTTCTTATGTCACGGTCAGAAGTGGGTCCCTAGTGAGGGAGCTCTTGTCTAAGGTAAAAACACTACCTCGTTATTCCATTTCCCTTATGGTTTAAACAGAATTTTGAAAATATAAGAAACAGAAAAATATGACTGTGGCTAAATGGATAGACTTGTAATCTAGGCGTCTACTGGCATATCTATGGCTTGGCATTCCTACAGATGAAAAACAATACTAGAGGCATGAGGGAGTGGTGGGGTACAGAGGGGGGGCTGGGATTATGAGGTTATAGGCTATAGAGCATCCCTGGCAATACTGCAAATACCTAATAACTACTAGCATCCTAGTAATGATAGATAATTTCCATCTCTCTGTGTGCAGAGTGGTTTCAATGCCTGTCCACACTAGGCTGGTCATGGGGACCTAAGAATTATCATTGACCTTTCTAATTGATCCTCTATCCTGTTACACAGTTTATTTCTAAATCCTTGCTATCTTTATTTTCTGATCCTACCGACGGACTTTTATCTTAACTAGCAGCTTCCTCAGCCTCCCCCAAGTGGTCAGTCAACCAACAATGGTGGAAAATATATGTAAAGGCACAGAGCTGTGCAAAACAGGTGTGATTGTTAGTTACACATCCCATAAAATGCAGGGCAATGGAAAGCTTCAACTCTGGTTTCCAGCAAAACATCTACAGAAACCAATGGCAAAGACAAACAAGGGTTGGCGAGTGTGAAAACTCCTCCCCTAAACCAGTGGGCAGGGATCCTTCTGACAACAGGGCCACAAGCACCATGGCCAGCCTTCCAGATTACTGTCACAGCCTCGTGACACCTTTCCTGTCTTCTAGGCCCAGGCATCACTGTGTCTCAAAATTCCAGCTACCGTTCCCCAGACAATCACTTTACACTGGCTTTCTTTCAACCCATTCCCCACATAGAATTAACCAGAGAAATAGTTGAAAGTGTAATTTAACTACTACTATTCCTATATATAGACTCCTCCAATGCCTTCCCAAAGGGTTTAGAAAAAAACTAGTCAGTGACTAAAAAGTAAGACATGGTCTAGCCCTGGTCTTACTCCTCTTTGTCCACCCTCGCTGCTGACCACCACGCAGCAACCACTTGGCCTCATTCTGTTCTTAAACTCACCAAACAACTCAGTCTTTAGCATCAGATTCACACTAGCCTGGGATCAGATAAAGATATAAGAAAAACACACTATTCAAAATAAATAAATAACAGACCTAGCCCTGGCCTACCCAGAGAAGGGCAGCATAAACTTAAGATTATCATCTAATAAAGGCATCAGTGATGAAAGTTAGAAACCAACTTTAGGGGAGGCAGAAGAAGTAGCTAGCCAAGATGAAAGTCCATCTATAGGATCAAAAAAAAAATAAGACAGCAAAGATTTAGAAATAAACCATATGACAGAGTAGAGGAACAAACAGAAAGGCAATGAAGTTGCCTCTAGAATCGTGTAAGGGGGAAAGAGATGGTTCAGTCAGAAGGGTGTTTTTCCAACAAGCATGAAAATCTCCAATCAGATTTCTAATATCTACATAAATCCAGGCCTGGTAGTGTGAACCCAGAAATCCTAGGGCTGGGGAAGTAGAGACAGAAGGAGCCCTAGAGCTCTTTGGCCAGGAACTCTAGACAAACTGGTAAGCTCCAGATTCAGTGAAGATGTCTCAAAAATTAAGGTGGAAGAGATTAAAAAAGATACTCAACATTGAACTCTGGCTTCCACACACATACACAATGTGCACATGAACATACCACCCATACAAACATGTACACATGGGTACATATCTCTCTCTCTCTCTCTCTCTCTCTCTCTCTCTCTCTCTCTCTCTCTCTCTCTCTCTCCCTCCCTCCCTCACACACACACAATCCAATCAAGCATAGAAGGAAGCTAATTAGCTTCAACCTTAGTCAGGTTTGAAAATAATGTCAGAGCGTTGAAGTGATGGTGTTTCTTAAAGCAAGGGCTGTGAGTTGTGAAATCACAGCATTGGAAGACCATGAACTTAGAATCACATGTTGTTGCAAAGGACCAAAAGGAAGGCATGACCTGTATGGCTGTCCAGGTTTTGTGAATCTGCAAGCTCCAGTTTATGTGGGGTCAAAAGCTGAAAACAACTTAGAACGATAAAGCTTTTCCTTTACTTGTGGGGGTTTTAACCCCAGAAAGATGTAGACGCGTGTTATGATTTGAACATAAAATGTCCTCATCAGCTTGTCTGTTGGAACACTTGGTCTCTTGACAATAGTTCTGCTTGCTGTAGGAAGTTAACCACCAGAATAAGACCTTGGAGTGTTTTTTATCCCAGTTCCACGTCCTGCCTGCTTTCTGTGTCGTCTTCCACCAAGACGTAAGGAGGTGGAAAGACCCATCTGAAAGCTTCTCCCACTGTAGAGGTGGAAGAACCACCTGTAGCCATGCCTTCCCTCCACGACAAACTGTACCCTTCAAACTGAGCGCCAAATAAGCCCTGCCTACCTCAAGCTGCTTCTGGTCAGGTACTTGCCGTAGCCATGAGAAAAGTAACTAAAGAAACCAAACACAGAAAGGACAGCGTTGGTTCTGTTCAATCTATGGTATTACTCCTTTGGGTTTGGGTTAGGATAATCTCGCATATGGGAATGCCAAGATTACATACATCACACCTGAAGAGGGGTGGATGGTGTCTGAGAGAACCTGTCAGACATGATTCCAATCATAATGTTAAATTGGGTAAGTGATTTTTTTTTTAACTAATGGATTTTAAATTGAAATATAAGGTTGTTTAGATCACTTTGAGATGTTAAGCAGATCTCAGAAATCACTATTAAAATTTAATTCTCCCAGGGGAATAAAAACAAAAGAATAACTCCTTTCTTTTTTAATTTTTTTAAATCTTTGTGTGTGTGTGTGTGTGTGTCTATCTGTTCACACATATGCAACAGTGAATGGGGAGGGATCAGAAGATAATTTGTAGGAGTCAGGCCTCTCCTTTCCAACATGTGGGTCCTGAGGATGGAACCCAGGTCATCAGGCTTGACAGCAAGTGCCCATTTTGTTGTCCCACAGAAGACAATTTCTGATAGTCTTCTCTGGCACACAAACCATTCTAGAGCATCTGAGACACCAGCCCAGGTGACTCCACATGGCTATGCACTTGGCTTCTGCATTCTTTTGGAACGACCCTGCCCAGAAATCACCAGCCGGGACCCAGCGCTCTGGTCCTCCTTTATTCTTGAACGTGATGCATGTCCCTACTGGTCACCATATTCATGTATTTATTTCTTCCTCACATAGAATAACCTAAGAGTAGGCTTCATCCCCTGAATCCATGCTCCATCCAGCTCTTTAAACTTGCCCTTACCTGATATGAATCTCATTCATTCACTTCTAAGTACATCTATCTGATGGACACAAATGTGTTTGCCTTTCACATGCATTCTCAACTCAGTGAGAATCAGGACTTCGTCTTATTAATCTCTAGACCCTCATAACTTAAAACATTTCCCAGCACAAATAATTGTTCAAAGAATGAACCCATCTACTTAAGGTATTTCCCTAAACTCATGGCATCTTCTAACTAAGATTTCTTCCTATCCTAAAGCAACAACACCCAGAAACCAGATGGGTGAAGCGGGTTTTCCACTCTTTCTCCTAATGGGCATGGAAATAAACACAAAGATGGGGGGTTTTGCTTGCTTATTTGTTTTTGCCTTTTGCTTTTTTAAAAAGGAAAAATGGTTATCTCACAAAATATACTGTAGTAGTTTGAATGAGAATGTCCCCTATAGGCTCATACATTTGCATGATTGGTCTCCAGTTGAACTGTTTGGAGGGTTAGGAGGTGTGGGCTTGTTGAAGAAGATGTGCGCTTGTTGGAGGAGTTGTGTCCTTGCTGGAAGAGGTGGTGTGTCCCTGGGGATGGGCTCATACCAGGCCCTGGGTCACTTTCTCTGCCTGCTGCCTGTGGATCAGAATGCAAAGCTCTCAGCTCCTGTACTGCTTCGGCACCATGTCTGTCTGCTCCCAGTCATGATGGTAATGAACTAAACTCTGAAACTGTAAGCAAGCCCCCAATTAAATGCTTTATTTGTTTAAATGAGAGTTGCTTTGTCCATTGTGTCTCTTCACATCAATAGAAGGGTGACTAAGACAAGCACTACCAAGACTCACCTTGCTCTTTACCCCAGTGGTTTGCACCCCCAATTTGGGAAATCGCAACGACAAATTATCCTGCTCAGAGGCCCCTCCCCACTCAGTCTGGAATGAGCAGAATATTAAGCTAGCTCGCTTCTGAACTTCAGTCTTGCTTCTCCAACTAAGACTTCATCCAATGGCTCCCTGCAACATGGCAAATTAACAGGGCTGAAACAGCCCACATCACCTTTTTCTGCCTCAAGAGTTCAGGTTAGATTCCTCAAGCGAACGGTTCTCAACCCGGCTGACTCTCCCCCAGGGTCAACTGGTGACATTGTTCAAAGTCTAATCCCTAGGATGCCACTGACATCTAGTGGGTACAGAATACAGCCAGACATTCTGTAAATATGACAGCCTCCACCACGAAGAGCCACCTGGTCCAAAATGATGCCAATGCCGAGGCTTGAAAGCCTAAGTCAGAGGGATGCTATCCTTCCAGACTGAAAGTCACTCTTTCCATCCCAGCCCCTCCTCCTTCCATTGCACTCCTTTCTGAACCAGAGAGGATGTTCAAAGCACTTTGAATAATTGGAATTCTAAGAGTACCTTCAGAGGCCATTTTAAAATACACGTTTGACTCTAAAAACTGCAAGTTACTGAAGAATTTAGCATTGGGATATTCAGAATAAAGTAATTGGTTCAAAATGTGCAGCTTGAAAAGACTGCCTAGGAATCACAGGGTTGCTTTTTTTTCTTTGCCTTTTTTGTTTTGTTTTGTTTTGTTGAAACAGGGTTTCTCTGTGTAACAGTTCTGGCTCCCTAGCTGTCCTGGAACTCACAGAGATCTGCCTGCCTCTGCCTCCTGAGTGCTGGGATTAAAGGTGTGGGCCACCACTGCCCACACTATCTGCTCTTCAGAAAACATTCTTGTATAGCAAAGACAAAAGAAAATAATGTGACGTTGGGACACACATGGATGGCTTCAAAGACGTGTGGGACACCCAGGGACACTCTAGCCTGGGCATCGGTGCTTTTATAGAGGTGTGAGCATAAGTAATGTTAGGTGAGCCACCATGCATATGACAGGAAATCTGCCCTGGCAGAGAGCCTGTTCACAACAGAAATACCAGGTGCATTTAAGGAAAGCATCAGACTATAAATCATTCACCAGGTGTCTTAGTTAGGGTCTCTATTGCTGTGAAGAGACACCGTGACCACAGCAACTCTTATAAAGGACAACATTTAATGGGGTGGCTCGCCTAAAGTTCAGCAACTCTGTTCATTGTCATCATGGTGGGACATGGCAGCATGCAGGCAGACATGGTGCTGGAGCTGAGAGTCCTACGACTTGCAGGCAACAAGAAGTGGTCTGTGTGTTACATTGTGCAAAGCTTGCGCAAAAGAGACCTCAGAGCTCACCCCCACAGTGGCATACTTTTTCCCACAAGGCCACACCTTCTGATAGTGCCACTCCCTTTGGGGGGACATTTTCTTTCAAACCACCATACTAGGTGTTAACAGACTACATGGTATTATATCTTTGGAAAACTGGATTTTATACTATTTTATATTTTAGTATAAAATGCATCTTAAAATTTAGTGACATACCAAGATCAAAAACACTGATGACAACTTATGCTGGAGAGGTTGTGGGGTAAAGGGAACACTCCTGCATTGCTGGTGGAAATGCAAGCTGGTACAGCCCCTTTGGATGTCAGTGTGGTGATTTCTCAGAAAATTAGGAAACAACCTTCCTCAAGATCAGTAATACCACTTTTGGGTATATATCCAAAGGATGCTCAATCATGCCACAAGGACATGTGCTCAACTATGTTCATAGCAGCATTGTTTGTCATAGCCAGAACCTGGAAACAACCTAAATGCCCCTCCACTGAAGAATGGATAAGGAAAATGTGGCACATTTATACAATGGAGTACTACACAGCAATAATAATAATAATAATGACATCTTGAATTTTGCAGGCAAATGGATGGAGCTAGAAAACATCATTTTGAGTGAGGTAACCCAGACACAGAAAGACAATTATCACATGTACTCACTCATAAGTGGTTTTTAAACATAAAGCAAAGAAAAACCAGCCTACAAATCACAATCCCAGAGAACCTAGACAACAATGAGGACCCTGAGAGAAACATACATAGATCTAACTACATGAAAAAGTAGAAAAAGTAATCTTCTTAGTAAATTGGGAACATGGGGACCTTGGGAGAGGGTTGAAGGGGAGGAGAGAGGCAGGGAGGGGAGCAGAGAAAAATGTAGAGCTCAATAAAAATCAATTTTAAAAACCTCCAAAAATATTAATGGCATATGGAAAAAGAATGACTTTTCCTTTTCAGTGTTAGAATGACTGAGGCAAAACTATAGTTAAACAGTATTTTTTGACTTCTGACAAAATAACAAAATCTACCTTCCCTACCCACCTGTCATCTTAACTGTACCACCTGACCCTTCAAATAGAAATCTTTCAGAGGTCAAGGATGAATCACATACACGTAAGAAAAGTTACCTAAATGAGCCAGACTATTTCAAAAGCAATTTATCAGTTATATCTGATATAAACATCTGATATATTGGATATAAAACATTCCCCACCCTTCCCGGCACAATTGTTTGTACGTAAGACATTTATTGCATGATTCTTCGACTGAAATGAAAAGCATTCCCCTCGCTGCTTTAGCTCGGGGAGGAAGAATCTAATTGTTTCTTTGGAGCTCTGCTCTGAAAGCCTCCAAAGTGGGAATCAAATAGTGAGAGCTATTTTTAGCACAGCCAGCCTTTTTATAGTCTAGCCTGTGCAGCGGAGCAAAGCCGTTGGCCTCACGCCACCAAGAGAGCCCACCAGCTTCAGATCTTACCCTCTGGGATCTGAGCAGCTGGTGTCAGAGCCTCAGCCACGGCAGCTGAGATGAAATGCAACGCCTAATGTCCGCACACTGAACAATAGGTAGATAGCAAGAATCTGTCTGCCACCAAGCTACTCCATCTTGGTGCATGTAGTCTCATTGTGGGAAGGCAGAAATTATTCAGGAAGAGAGAGAAAGATGGGCGGGCAGGAGAAAAACCAAGCACTTCTGGATAAATGTAAACCTAAGTTAAAAACCAAAGGGAAAGAAAGATATAGATGGCTCACAAAAGGCAAACTAGTAACATAAAAGTAAAATGGGAATGTGTGATATGAATAAAAACATGAAGGAAAGCTTGGCATTCAGCAGAAATGAAAAAAAATCTTAGTCTCAAGGTTTAAAAGAAAGCAAATACACCCAATACCCAGGTACACAGGAAGTACGGAGAGAAGAAAGGATATGGTTAGGGAAACGAAAGGTTCATGGTGGTAAGCTGAGTGGGCTCATCCAACCCTTGATAACATGCCCACCATGGTCAAAATGAGGATAAAGATGCCTAGGTCTCAGAACATTGAGTGAGAGCAACTCTAAGCAGCAGGTTCAATGTCTACCAAATGTGCCTTTAAATCCGCAGCAGCTTGCACTGTGCCTAGGCACCAGTGTGTCGTAAGTGGCTCTGTGCTTTGTGAATGAAGGAAGGATTTGTGGATTTCAAGACTGCAGAGCAACGTGCCTATCTATCATCTTCACAGACAATTTAAAGCAGTGGTTCTCGAAGCGTGACCAGCCTTAGCATCACCTGGGAACATCTGGCCAATGCGCATGAGCGTCCTTCATTTGCCAAGGCAGAAATCACAGGTAGGCCCAGAGACCTAAGCCTAAGGAACCATTAAGAGACCTAAGCCTAAGGAACCATTAAGAGATGGCTCAGCCGGTAAACCACTTGCTGAACAAGTGTGAAGAGTTCAGATTCTCCAGGACCCATACAGCCAGATAAGGTGGTACTTATCTGTAATCCTGCTGTGAGATGGGATACGGAGATGGGAGAATTTCCAGGAGCTCAAGAGCCAACAAGTCATGTATACACAGTGGCTAACACCAAGACACTCTGCCTCAATCAAGGTGGAAGACGAGTGCTGACACCTGAGATGTCCTCTGGTCTCTACACATTCCATGACAAATGCACGTACACACACATGCACACACAAAGACCAACACACGCACATACACCACTCTCAAAACATAAATATAAAAATTAAAAAACAAAAGGAATCCTTCTAGATTACTCTGACATGATATATCTACTAAAGAGGGACGTGATCAGCAAACATTCTTTTAATATAAAATATTAATGTTGTTCATTTAAAATTTTTGTATATGATTCAGATTATTGAAGGGAAAATAAAAAAACAAAGTGTAACAGGTCCCCAGACCTTGGCACAAATGGTGCTGTGATGGAAGTGCCATTCAGGCCTTGGAACCCAGGACATAGGCAGCAACACCTGCCAAAGGAGAGCAAAGACCTAATCCACCAAAGTCCATAGCTCTGGGAAAGTCCCTAAATGTACTAACCTTGCTTTTTGGCTTCTGAAGTTCGGTGTTGACAGAGGTTTCTATCCCGCCCAATCCCGCAGCCATTCAGTCCCAAAGAAACACACTGGCCTACATTAATTATAAACTGATTGGCCTATTAGCTCAAGCTTCTTAACTGACTCTTATGTCTTAAATTAGTCCATAATTCTTGTCTGTGTTAGCCACATGACTTGGTACCTTTTATCAATGAGACATTATCATCTTGCTTCCTCTGCATCTGAGTGATGACTGCAGACTGGGCCTTTACTCTTCCCAGAATTCTCCTATCCTGGTCACCCCGCCTATACTTCCTGCCTGGCTATAGGCCAATCAGCATTTTACTAAACCAATAGAAGTAACAAATCTATACAGGATACAAGATCATTGTCCCACAGCACTCTGCATCTGACTAACTGTTCTTACTGAGTGTGTCAACCCAAGATGTGCTTTGGGTTTTTTTTCTTGGATTTTGTTTTTATTTGTTTTATGTCTAAAAGCCCACCCTCAGGAAGACTTGGAACTGCATGTAGATCCTGAACACCGGTGTAGTTGCTGGCCAGCTAAAGGCTTTCTACACAGAAAGAACCCATGTCTGAGTTGTAGCACGAATAATAAAAAAAAAAAACCCAGAGACAGACATTGGCATTCAAGCTGAACATCAGAAAAGCAAAGTGGTTAGCCACTGGTACTTTCCTCTACCTCAGACCGAAATGGCGCTCCTGCCTCCAGGAATCCTTAGAATGAGACTGATCTGAGAGATGTCTCCTCCCATTTTATATTCCTCTCTAGTGCTGAGATTAAAGGTGTGCACCACCACCGCCCAGCCTCTATGGCTAACTAGTGTGGCTGCTGGGATTAAAGGTGTGTGCCACCACTGCCTGGCCTGTATGGCTGACTAATCTGTCTGCTTTGCTCTCAAATCTTCAGGCAAGCTTTTTTTTTTATTAAAACACAAATAATATACCACTAAACTGGTAAATTTATATCCTTCTGGTGGATACCTCTGGCCAAGATGATATTCAAGAGCCATAAAGGCTCCCTTACCCAAGCTCAGGATAGAGAGATGGAGAAAGGAATTCATTCTCCACCATTCTCTTGTATCAATATCCAAGGCCAGAGGAAGAGGTGTCTTATATGGGCCACCCATCCTGGGCCTCTGTGTGTGTGTGTGTGTGTGTGTGTGTGTGTGTGTGTGTGTGTGTGTGCGCGCGCGCACGTGCACACATGCATGTGTATACATGAACATATGTGTACATACAAATGTATGTGTATATCTGTGTGTAGGTGTACATTGTACACATATATATGTATGTATGTTGCATGAACCATTTGAACTGGTACCAACATGGAATATATAGGTATATTATGCATATTATATATATGCATATATATTATGTATGCATATATTTGTGTATGCATGTTGTATTCTCATTCACTCTTTCAAGCTCAATACTGTTGCTCCGTTTCATGGGTAAGTAAGTACATTTGAGATCAGAGGAGCTAAGTAGAGTTTATTGATAACCATGGAACTCAAAGAAGATGGCTGACTATAAACTTCATGTTCTCAATCATCATGTGTCCTTTCTAGTACTTTCATAAAACCTGTTTTAGACGTTCATGAGGACCAACGGACCCTCTTTGAGGCAGGGCAGTATACAGCCTAGCTCTTCTGCCTTAGGAGAGGAAAGAGGAGGTCCTGAGTGTTGCCGGTGGTCCAGTTCAGGAACCACAGAGAAATGAAGTCCAAGTTCTGACTAAAGGAAGCAGTGGCAGAGCTCTGTGCAGAGCTACAGGCTTTTGCTTTTGATTTGGCAACAGATGTGGCAGCTGACACTTTTGAATGCTGACTGTATACCAGGCATGTACCTGTCTGAGCATGCCACAGGTATCCACTGAACTGTAGCCACTGACTACCAACCTTCAACCCTACTTAGAGACATAGTGCGAACAAAGGATTTATTTCCCCAAGGTCATGAAAACAACATCACCTGGGCCCTGGGTCTGCCCTTCTCAGTCTAGGGCATCTCTTCAGCCCCAGGTCTGGGCTTCCCAAGTATCACCAGCAAGAGCGAACAAAGCAAGATGGAATGTAGGGAGGCAGAGACTTCTCACCATTGCTCAGGCAGCAGATGACAGCAGCTTGAATCAGGGCCGTAGTGGTGGAAAAGGAAGAATCAGATAGGGAATCATCGTAAATAAGGTGAATTGGTGAGTGTCTAGGGATAAATGATAGAAAGGCAGAACCATCAAGGTCCAGCATCTAGCCTGAGCAATGAGGGAGACAGCGGTGGCAGCCATGAGCAGATGAATCAATGCCAAGTCCAATAATGCTGCCAGAGCTGAGGTGAGAGGCCAGACTGGAAGGAGGGTCTGGAAGTCATCCTTGTGGTGACAGCTTCAAATGAGAAATTGCTATCAAAGGCCCAGGAGAATGGCTAAAACAAAAGCGGGGGGGGGTGAGATCTTGCAAGAACTCAGGAGAATGGACACAGAATGGCTCTGGAAGCCACACAAAGAATGCTTCTAAAGAGATGAGAGCTGTGGACAGAGTAAGGACGAAGAAGGAGATGTCACTGACGGTTGACCTTGGAGTAGCAGCTCTATCATGTGATGTGAGCAAGCAGATGATTTCATTTAGGAAATCACCAAGTGGATCGTTGTGTACCAGTGACAAGGAGAGAGGGGAGGAGAAAGGAAGAAGACAGGGAATTAGAGATCAAGAGGAAGTGGAGAAAGACAGGAGGGAGTGAAGCTGAACACAGAGAAGCAGGGATGGTTTGCAGCATTCTTAATGGTGTAAGGGGGCAGGTTTCAGACAGAGAACTGGGAGCCTAGCAGATAAGAAGCAGGAAAGATGGAGAAGGGCATTGAATACAGTAGAGAAGAGGAAAGGAACCAAAATGGAAGGTGAGATGGTGCAGAAAGACTTGAAAAGAACACAGCAGTATTTTTCACAGTAGCCTGCAGCAATAAGGGCATGGGTGGATGACCAAAACGTGGTAGTCTACTCAGGAAAAATTGACTGGGGCATTATGAAGAAAGGGGTACCCATCGACCTCCTGAAACTGAGAAGCTTCTGTAAAGCAAAGGACACTGTCATTAAGACAAAAAGGCATCCTACTGAATGGGAGAAGATCTTCACTAACCCCACATTGGACAAAGGTCTGATCTCCAAAATATACAAAGAGCTCAAGAAACTAGACATTAAAATGCTAAAATACCCAATTAAAAAAATGGGCTAATGATCTGAACAGAGAATTCTCAACAGAAGAAGTTCAAATGACCAAAAGATACTTAAGGTCATGTTCAGCTTCCTTAGCAATCAGGGAAATGCAAATCAAAACAACTTTGAGATACCATCTTACACCTGTCAGAATGGCTAAAATCAAAAGCACCAATGATCCTATGCTGGAGAGGATGTGGAGTAAGGGGAACACTCATCCATTGCTGGTGGGAATGCAAACTTGTGCAACCACTTTGGAAATCAGTGTGGCAGTTTCTCAGGAAATTGGGAATCAACCTACCTTAGGATCCAGCAATACCAGTCTTGGAAATATACCCAAGAGATGCCCAATCATACTACAAAAGCATTTGTGCAACTATGTTCATAGCAGCATTATTTGTAATAGCCAGAACCTGGAACCAACCTAGGTGCCCCTCAATGGAAGAATGGATCAAGAAAGTGTGGAATATATACACATTAGAATACTACTCAGTGGTAAAAAACAATGACATCCTTAAATTTACATGCAAATGGATGGAAATAGAAAACACTATCCTTAGTGAGATATCCCAAACCCAAAAAGATGATTATGGTATGTACTCACTCATTAATGGACCCTAGCCATAAACAAAGGACATTAAGCTTATAGCTCACAAGCCTAGAGAAGCCAAATAGCAAGGTGGACCCAAAGAAAAACATATATAGATCCTCCTGGAAATTGGAAGCAAACAAGATCACCAGGTAAAAGGTGGAGGCACGGGAATGGGGATAGAGGTGGAGGTAGGGGTGGGGGTGAAAGGGAGAGAGGGAGGGAGAAGGGATGGACTGGGGAGAGCTTGGGGGAGTGGGAGGGTGGAGATGGAGGAAGGGTGGATATTGGAGAAGGGAATAAGATATCTACGTTAAGGGAGTCATTTTAGGATTGGCAAGAGACTTGGCTCTAGAGGGGATCCCAGGTGTCCACGGGGATGTCCCATCTAGGTACTTGGGCAGCAGAGGAGAGGGTGCCTGAACTAGCCTTGTCCCATAGTCACATTGATGACTATCTTCATCATCACCATAGAAATTTCGTCTGATGGATGGAGATAGAGACAGAGACCCACATTCACATCAGAGCAATGGACTGAGTTCCCAAGGTCCAGTCGAAGAACAGAAGGTGGGAGAAGTTGAGCAAGGAAGTCAGGACCGGGAGAGGCTGGTCCACCAACCGAGACAGTGTGCCTGATCTAATGGGAGCTCACCAAATCCAGCTGGACCAGGACTGAATGAGCATATGATCAAACCGTAATCTCTGAATGTGGCTGTCAATGGGGGCTGACTGAGAAGCCAATGATAATGGCACTGGGACCTATCTCTTCTGCATGTATTAGCTTTTTGGGAATCTAGTCTATATGGATGCACATCTTTCTAGGCCGGGATGGAGGGGGGAGGGCCTTAGGCTTCCTACAGGGCAGGGTACCCTGCCCCCTCTTAAGGAAGCAGGGGAAGGGTGGAGGGTTAGTGGGGGAGTGGGAGGGGACTGGGAGAAGGGGAGGAAGTGTAAATTTTTTGAATGAAAAATAAAAGAATATAAAAAAAAGAAAGGGGTACCCATCTACATCATGTCGTGGATGAGCCATGGAAGCATTGTACTCAATGGAAAAAGCTTTTTATAAGCAATAGCTATCATATAACTGAATTTATATGAGATGTCTAAAGTAGGCAAATCTATGAGGCAGAAAGTTGCCTAAGGCTAGAGGTTTGGGGAGTAGTAGAATCAATTGATGAATGCATATTTTGAGGTGATGAAACATCCTAAAATTTATTGTAATGATAATTACCCTGTGGAGGCCCAAAAATGTGAGCCTATTTCCACCTTCTCTCATGGTCAAAGAGTTTAGAGGTTGCTAAAAATTGTTGACAACAACCAGGGCTACACATCCTGACCCAGGATGTGGTTACTTATTTCTTTTGACATAAAGATGGCCCATACACGTAGATCCACTCCACCCTGACAGATGGTCAGGATATGCAGGCATAATTCTGCTCCTTCTTTTGTACTAGGAGGTTATCTGGGGAGCGGCTGCCTTCAGGATACTTGGTCTAGTTGTGGGTTCACTGCCTAACAGAATGCTAATGACTTGATGTCTCAGAGTGTTGAAGCAATAAACTATGTGAGTTGTCCTTTGTATCATGTTAAAGAAGTCTTTTGTTGCCTTTTTCCCCCTTTTGTATTGGGGTATAAAAGTGTATGGAAAATTCAATGTGGGCGGTTTCAGTGTTCGCTGGAACTCCTTCTCAATACTATCCTATGTTTCTGTTTTATTATTTTTACTCGTGTCTTTGTTTTCTTTATGTACTTTTTGGATCCCTATGTCCCTACCCTGGCAAGGAGTATTTTTGTCGAGGTTGGTCCCCAACATTACCCAGTCCTGAATATACTTTTTTAAAAAAAAAAAAGCACCTATTATATATTTCAATAGTATATAGATGGTATCTCAATAAGATGTTATTTTTAAAAAATAAAGACATCTACAATTTCTCACTGCAATCATATTTCCTATCCAACTTGCCAGAAAGTATCATCAGCTCTACCCTCAAATAATCCCCAGGCAAAACCTCTCACCAGGTCTACAGGTAGCAAGCCAGCTGTGCTCATGGCCCAGACAAGCTACCTGGATGGCCAATAGTCCCCTAGCTATCTTCTTAGAGTACCTTCTGGTGTTCATTCTTTCCTCAGTTCCAGACTGATATTTCCAAGAGTGACATCACATAGCCCCCTGTAGTTGGCCAACAAAGGCTTCTATCATCTTTGGGATAAGATCCTTGCTCATCCCTGTGAGCTGGCGCAGCTTCTGTCTGAGATCCACATTTCACCCCTTTGGGCTATCTTAGTCCACTCAGGCTGCTGAAGCAAAGTGTCTGAGGAACCAGTAAATGCCAACAGCATCGTGCTGATAGAACTAGAGGCTAAGAAAAAAATCAAGGTACCAGCAGATTTGGTATCTAGTCTGGTTCTTCTTCCTCATAAATGATGCTTTCTATTGTCCTCAAATGGCAGAAAGGAAGGCAGGGGCCCCTTTTGTAAGGACAGTAAGTCCACCATGAGTGTTTCATACCTGTGACCCATCACCTCCAAGGTTCACCTTCCAATACCATCTTCTTGGTGGTTCCATTTCAACATAACAGCTTTGAGAACACAGACATTGAAATCATAGCCTATGAGAAGACCTAACATTTTCTTCCCAGTGATATTTACGCTGTCCACAAGCTCATTTCATCGGAGTCTCTCATCACAGTCTCAGAAAAGCATTCCCTGGTGACCCTAATCTGTCTCTTTGCTTTACCTTTTCATTAACCCCCTCATGCCCTGTTTTTATCTGTTGACCACATATGCACAAGTATACATGTATGCACACATACAGACACCACAGTACATACATGCATGTGGTTTAGCCATCTCCACCCCTAAACTATGACCTCTGTGTGTACAAGGACTTGAGCACCTGCATTCACAGAACTCAGAGAAAACCTGGCATGCAATAAGCATTTTGTAAATGACTATTGAATGAATGAATGATCTTTGAAACATCCTTTATTTTAAAGATGAAGAAACCTGCCAGGACTTTAAGGAAGGTGGAGGGGGGGGGAAGCAGGTCACATAACCAGTAAATCAGAAAAGCCAGCTTCTAGCTGGTGCCATCTCTGGTCCTGAGAAGAGACAATGCTGCTGGGGGTGATGCATTCATACTGGTAAGAACCACAAGTACCTTCTATTATGCACAGAGTGAATGAAAAACTTAAGAGTCACTGGTATGCTGAGAGAAGCTCCCCAGCTCAGAGATGGGCAAAGAGTGATGGAGCTGCGTCTGTTTTCCCATGGGCCTTGGAACCTCGAATGTGTCTTTAGGTCTCCAGACTTCACACAAATAGAGAAATGGTCTGAATCCCCTCTAGCCTAAAACACGGAAACATCCCACCTCTAAGAACAGTGCCACAGTCCATTTATACACTTGGATTATGTGTGAGTACTCACAGCAGATGCTGGGCCTTGTTCCCAGGTGGGGGGACCAACCCCACAGGCACTGACCCTCTAGTCACCAGTGTTTCCAAGGTAACGGTAGATGGCCCATGTGCTACACATGCCTCAGCAATGATGAGTTCTTAAAAATAGTCTAAAATCACCAATTAGTCAGAACAATGTGGTGCTTGGAGGCATTATGGAAGTCATTTGCAAAATACTAATAAAATTTTGGCAGTGGCAGTTGTGAATTCACATCACAGCTATTCTTTCCAGAAAAAGGAAAAAAATGACTCCTTTGAGGAAAAATTATATTCTTGATATTAGAAGGCTTTAATAAAATAATCCTGGTTCAAATAGTTAAATTTTATTTTAGTCATATATTTCCTGTGTGTTACCAAAGCACTAGGCTTGACATGATGGAGAGAGTCATGTGTGTTCCTTCCCCAAACCCAGGCAGGCTCAAGACCCAAAGAGAGCTAATTTTATCAGTTCAAATCAGAAGGCCCACATGGGGACCAGGCAATGGGAGATTAGCAAGAACTTAGAGAAAGCCTGATTTAATTCCTTTCAAAATCCTCCTGTTAGAGTCTCCTGCAGCATTTGATAATCTTCTTTCTGAAATATTGCCAGTTTCAAGAGAAAGAGCTACTACACTTGGCAATAACATCTTCCTTATAATACAAATCTTAACAATGATCCAGAACTCATCTTACATTATTCAGAAGCGTACATGACTTTTCTGAAAGCCATGATTTTTCTCAACAACTAGAAAAGTCTTGCTTACAAGACATTGTTTTAACAAACCAAATGAAAACCAAACAAAGACAAGAGTTTGTTATTGAATCAAGTCAAATTCTAATCCACTATATTCATAATCTCTAAATTACCCATGAATCAAAATGAAAAAAATCTGGCTGAATCTGAATAAAACCCAGCGAGCCAGGATTCTGTGCAGATGGTGAGGGAGGACACACCCCTGGCTGATGGAGCTGTTGGCAGTTGGTAGCGGCTGGAGAGGGAGAACCATTCTTTTTATGGAGGGTCTGCTCCTGTGTGGATGGTTCCACACACATGCACACATGGGCAGCACTAACTGGAGTAGTGGGAGATTCCACAGAGCCATTGTATCTGCCATGAATTCGGAGTGATGGCACCTGGGCTTTGGGGTTACCTTTTGGACGAAGTCAGAGATGCTATCTGATGTTTCTGGAGTCGCTTTTCCCTAAAGGGTTCACAGGCTTCACATAACTTAGTCCCCAGACAGACCTGGCAAACCAGGAAGTCTGAGAATTGCTTAGGTAGCAGGTTCCTTCAGACAACTCCTAAATCAGATAACAGGTTTTGGTATGCAGAAACTGACTAGCTGAAAGAGCCTTTTGTGGAACAACAAAGAGGCTCCAGCTAAGGTTCTAGGCCTTCAGTTCCCCAGCAGCTGATCTCCCTGCGGCTAGCAAAAGTTGCGATACATCCTTCAGGGTTGCTCTTCCTTCTACCAACACCAACAAACCAGACTTAGTCAACTATTTTTTTAAGGATCATAAAAAGATATGAAGTTGAGAGGGGCATGTGGAGAGAGATCCCGGGGGAGTTGTGGGGGCTAAATGGGAGATAGATACAATCCTATTTCATTATATGCATATATGAAATTCTCAAAAATAAAAAAAAACTTTAAATAGTGTGTGTGTGTGTGTGTGTGTGTGTGTGTGTGTGTGTGTGTGTGTGTTACTCTATAGCTGTTTTAAAATCCCACTAAGCAAAGCAAGCTTCCATGGGATGAGTTTCCCACAGGTGGGCAGCTGCAAGCAGGCAACCCATCTCTGCAAAGAGCCTCAAAGCATCGAGAGCCTGGAAGCAAGGAGATCAATACTTTCATTTTGAAACCTGTTTAATCTCTGAGCAATGTGCAATGACACCTAGATGTAAACATGATATCCCTTGGAAATTTGGGGGTGGGGAGCAAGATATACTATTCAGAAAATAGTGCAACTGCCTTATTAAAGATCAAGCCAGTAAAACAACTTATAGCCATTGATAAGAATGGTACTATGGAATAGCTTTTATTTTAACAGAAGAAATAAAATATGATCAGAAACAAGAACACAGTATCTTAAATAAGGCAGAAAATGTATTAACTATAAAAGCAAAGTCTGTCTACCACAGTCCAAGAACAAAGGACTCAAACAACCACGCAATCATGACCCCAAGTAAGGCCTTCCTCTTGAGCTCTCCCTTTAGGTATCTGCATTACAGCAAGGAAAACCAAACTGTTTCAGGAGGTAAAATAGAGGATACTTGGATGTAAAAACAGTGTAGAAATAGAAGGCAAGGGGCACCTAGGATAACACGTAGAGGACTGACTGGAAGGCAGGAAGATGAGCTGTGAAGGCCTGGGGCCACTGAGTTCAATTTGGGGATGCGTGAGCTTAAAGTAGCCTGGAACATTCAAACGGAGATGCCAAAGTGGCATTCAGATGAGTGGGCTGGAGAAGAAGCTAACTCAGACATACAAATGTAGGAGGCGTAATGACTCAAGGAGTGACATTGGTCCATGTCCACTGCCATGAAAGGATGCGTGTGATCAACTTGTGAGGAGCCTGAAAGCACAAACTATAGGATGAATGGTATACAACAGTCTGCTAGAAATGTGTATTTAGAAAAATAGTATCATGTGACCTGTCACTCTCTCTCTCACACACACACACATACACACACACACGATTTGACAAATTATTAACTGATTTTTTTTTTTTAGACAGGGTTTCTCTGTGTATCTCTGGCTGTCCTGGAACTCACTTTGTAAACCAGACTGGCCTCGAACTCACAGAGATCCACCTGCCTCTGTCTCCCTGAGTACTGGGATTAAAGGCATGTGCCATGACGTCCAGCTTAATGGCTGATTCTTAAGATTTGATGAAGTTCAGATCGGAATAAGTAAGAATTCCATTTCCAGATTATAAACTTCTGCATTGTTAGGTTGTGTTTCGTACAGTGGGTAACTAATCTCTACAGCTCCCATTTCTCTATCCCCGCTCTACCTCACCCCAAGTGCCCCCCAGTAGCAGAAACTGGCAACAGAATGTTAGATGCGAAGGAGAAACGTGACTTGAACTGTACACACGGCAAGAGAGAAATTTAATATTCTCTCACAGTTTCATAACAGTATCGAGATGCTCAAATACTTAGAGAATTCCAAGTCTCGTGTTCCATTCACGAAAGCCCATATTCATCAAGTCTTGCCCCATGATGGAGAACAGCCTACTGGGAGCTCAGGATGAGGTTCCCACATGAACAAAGCAAACATCGTAAACAGGATCCTCGGTGCCTGTGTGCAACAACTTGTGTGGTTTATCCTGGATTTTTCTTAAGTGACTTACCGTAATCACCTAGAGTAATACCACCCACTTCAAGACAAGACTCGTGCAATTGTTCTCTGAAACATACGATCTGCTACTTGACTAAGAATATCATTTTCCTGAACAGAAAAAAAAAATCCTGATAGACTGCATCCTAACATCTGAAAACAAGCCAAGGGGTGTGTTTGGGCCATGTGCACTTCCTTCTTCTAGTCCTTAAGTATATGCAGACTGAGAAGTTCAAATGAGAACCTTTTGTCCAGCAGCTGAACAAAGTATTGTTTGCCCACCCAGAATCGATGTGTGGACACTCTCCAGAGAGACATCCGCTGGCTACTGGCTAAGTAAACCTTACCAGGAAGGCAAAGGCAAGTGAAATTGCTTCCATCCTGCTTCTCATTTGCATCAATACAGCTCGCGTCATTCTGGCAGGGTTTCCTCTGGCAGGCATCGAATTCTTCACAGAATGTGCCAATGTACTGGTCCTCGCAGGTGCAGGAAAAAGTTGCCTAAGACACAAAAATAGAGTATGTAATACCTGAATACAATCCTCTAAAACACATGCTTTGGACGACATTGAAGGTTCCAAAGTCCTGTGTCCTTTTATAAAGATATCAATGCTGAGTGATTTCATCACCCAAGTTTATGTCATAATCTGGTTAAATCACGATATGTGAAAAATAGTATGTGGCTGTTTGCAATTTAATTTGGGGCATTTATTTTTATAGCTTATTCATATTTATCCCAACCACTCTCAATCTTCCGAAATAGAAATAGAAAGAACAACTTGTTTTAAACTGAAAATGAAGTTTCGCTGACCCATAGGAATGGCAGTGTACAATCTTCAGTCATCCAAATTAGGTACCATGCCAACCAGCTCGGATCCTCAGCATGGATGATGCTCACAACCCAAATGCTACCAAATGGCCTACTTGGCCCATCTTTCCAGTGCACCAAGCAGACTCACTGAATCACTTTATAAATTGATCTCAAAGAGTCCCTGGGAGCAAGGGAACATATAAAGAATCCGATTCAAGAAGCATTTCATGTCACTGTTACAATCACATGACCTTAATACAGTACAATTCAGACATCAGACTCAAAGAAATGACTTTGACTTGAAGCTTTAATTTTGAAGTAGCTGAAAAGCCCAAGCCAAACTGGGCCTCCCTAAGTCCCTATTTCTGAAAATGTCATGCCCTTTAGACAGGGCCCAGAGGACCAGAACTGGGTCGACTTGAAAGCCTCCTCTCTGAGGACCAGCTTTCATGGTGCCAGAGATGCCACACAAGCTTGCAAAGAAGGGAAGGCACCCGACAGCCACAGTCACAGTCATGATGCCTATGACCCAAAACAACCACCTGCATGGCACAGCAGCCCCAAGGGCACAACAGAGACATGCGTGCCTCCACACTGACCAACAGCTCTCTAATTGAACTTAAGACTGTTCAATGAGAGAGAATCATGCTTGGTATTAGAAACCTCACCAGCCACCTAAGGAAGTCACAGATCTTGGAGGAGAACCTACAGTCCCCACCGTGTTACTAAACCAGCATAATCCCTAACTATATTCTAAATATTTCTCATCATAGCATCTCTCACCCCTCACCAAAGACACTTCTCTTTGCAACAGACGATTACAGAAAACCGCAACCATTGACATGTGGAGGTGGAGAGCCCAATAACTACAAATATATCTACAATAAGACTCTTGAATAGAAGGCTCAGGGATCATTACAGAAAAAGAATGGGAAGATTATGAGAGCCAGAGGAATAGGAAATTTGCTGTGAGATAGTGTCTCCTAGAAGCTACATCCATGAAGTGCCATCAACATGACTTCCTAAAGATGATCTGGATAAGGATGACACCAATTGACATACTAACGTAAAAGGAAGAACGCTCGTCAGGCCTCAACCCGAGACAAAGAACTCCAGGCAACAGAGGAATGCTGGGAGTGTGAGCAATCGCCTTCCCAGGGAAGAGCGTACAACCTTGGTTCCTTGGTTCTCCAATAGTGAATGATCGGCCCTGAAAACATACATACAAGAAACTTCATACAGGCTGAGAAGGTTGTGTTTTTATATATAGGAAAGAAGAACCGAGGGAGAGAGAGAGAAAGAGGGAGAGAAGGAGAGAAAGAGAGAGAGATGAGAGAGAGAGAGAGAGATGAGAGAGAGAGAGAGAGAGAGAGTAATGACAATTAAAGAAAAGAAAGCCATAAAAGGGTAGGGATCCAAAAGGGTTTAGGAGGGCTTGGGGTGGAGAGGGAAGGGAAATGGAGACCTCCCTACAGGGCTGAGTAAAGTGCAGATCTGGCTCCAAAGCTTATGCAAAACAATATAGATCATGATAAAGACAGGGAGGCAAAAGAGAAGACGACTAGTGAACACTGAGGCAGAAAGCATGTAAGTGGCAGAGTTAACGGATATCTCCAGTGAAACAGTTGTTCTTTTGGACACAGCAGGACTGTTACACACACAAGCTCATAGCAGTTGTGACTCTGTGCACAAGATGGGCACAAATCAAGTCAGCCAAAATCTCCGCCTGGATGGAGGAGATGCCCATGAAGTCCCACCCCTAGCTGAGGAGCTATTGGCAACTGATGGCTGCTGGGGGAGAAAGCGGTTTCTTCAAGGGTAAGACTCCGGAAAGGCTCCAGGAGGGGCTCCCACACCTGTGTGCATACAGACAGCGTTAAGTAGGCTGCATGCTTTTAAAAAAAACAGAGAGCAGATTAAGTTGGGAGAGAAAAACAGTAGGGGGAAACTGGAGGAGAGAAGGGGTCGATCAATAAAAATGTTTTATATGACATGTATGGAATTATCAAATAATAAAAAATTGAAAAATTAAGTTTGCCTTTATAATATGGAGATTTGCTAGCACTAAAGTCCTCGGGTCTGTAAGGATGGTAGTACCTGTAGAAAAGTGGGAAAAAAAAATCACCGAGAGTAATGAGTTTAAGATGTGTGTGACTACTGTCTTCCAGAGTGGCAATGTGGAAGACTATATAGCCCTCAAAACTTACCTGGAGTTCAATTCATCTGTATTTGCCTTTCTATTACATCATGTCCTGCCTTTATTACAATCAAAGAATAAAGCTACTTAGTTAAAATACTTTTAAAAAAGAGAGCTGAACAAAAGCACATTTCTTGGCTCTCTCCTCAAATCTTGAACATGGACAGGTACTCTTGGGGAGGGGCAAAGAGATGAGGATGGGCAGAGTGTTGGTGAGCTGCAGGTGCACGGGTGTGCAAGTGAGTGTGCAAGGGTACGCATGTACATGTGGAGGCCATACCTTACATGTGGAGGCCATACCTTACATGTGGAGGCCATACCTTACATGTGGAGGCCATACCTTACATGTGGAGGCCATACCTTACATGTGGAGGCCACACCTTACATGTGGAGGCCATACCTTACATGTGGAGGCCATACCTTGGGGGTGGCTTCTCAGGCCCTGTCCATTACTCCAAAAGACAGGATCTTTCATTGGCCTGGAACTCACCAAAAAGGTGAGGCTGACTTCCCGACAAGCCCCGGGGTTCTGCCTGTCTCCACTTTCCCAGCACTGGGATCACAAGCGAGCACCAGCCACCATACCTATGGATTCTGAGGATCAGATTCAGGTCTTCCAATTGGCATTCGCTCTAGTGACTGGGCCATCCCACAGCCCTGTGGTGGGCATTCTACCATCACTGTTCCAAAGCCCTGCCTCCAATCTCTGTGCCCCACCCTCTCTTCCTATCCCTTACCCCAGATACCTGCCCTAACTGTTGTTTTGTTGTTTGAGATAAGATCTTGTAAAAACTGTCCTCAAATTCTTAATTCTCCTGCCTCCACCCAATGAGTACTGTTATTACTGGTATACCACTGTACTGGCTGGTTTTCTGTGTCAACTCGACACATGCTAGAGTCATCAGAGGAAAGAGCCGCTGTTGAAGAAAGGGCTTAGTGAGATCCAGCTGTAAGGCATTTTCTCATTTAGTGATTAATGGGGGCAGGCCCAGCTCACGGTGGGTGGTGCCATCCCTGGGCAGGTGGTCCTGGGTTCTACAAGCAAGCCAGTAAGCAGCTCCTCTCCATGGCCTCTGCATCAGCTCCTGCCTCCGGGAGCCTGCCCTATTTGAGTTCCTGTCCTGCCTCCTTCAGTGATGAACAGCAATGCTGAGATGTAAGCCAAATAAACCCCATCCTTCCCAATTTGCTTTTTGGTCATGGTGTTCCATCACAGCAATGGAAACCCTAGCTATGACAGCCACTAACCTTAGAGAAGTTCAGGACATCCATCCCATACCCTATCAGGACAACCCATACCTTCCTTCCCCCTGAAAGAAGACAGAGTTGTCCATACTTCTCTTTAATATACTTCATCTCTCAATCCAGCTTAACCATTTCTTGAAAATACTTTTATACATTTAGATTTCTTAGTAGGTGGCATCAGAGCTTCCTCGTTCCATTCTCCTGATGCCCATTGTTTTCCCTAGTGATCATTCCTGATATAAAATGCTAGGATTTTGTCACCAGTCATCACACTGGCCTTTCAACCATGGGCCAGTTTTTACTTGAGTCTCAAGGCTTTCTGAACAACACAAAACAGAACAAAAATTGTATCAATTACAAGTAACAGATGTCACCCTTCTCTGGGCTCAGTCACATCAGCAGCTGTTTATTTGGATCACAATGATGTTTTTAGAATTTATCCCCTTGTTGGGATGCCACAATGACTGTTGAATTATATCAGTGTCATTTTAAGTTCTATATAGATTATTATTGCTTTCATTTGTGTCCTGTTATTATATAAATTGAACGTTCAGGCTTCCTAGCATTGACTCATCTTTATGTTCCTGGAACACCCACAGAAGTCATTCTGCAAAATGGCTTTCATTTGGCGTTGGTTCCATTCATAGTTATATTTCTGGTGTCTTTGATTCCTGCCCTCCTGCCTGCATCAGACTTGCTTTCTAAGAAAGTCAGTCCCTTGCACAGGATATCATGCTTTACACCATAAAAGGGTGCCCTTCCCAACAAGTAGCTGAACTGAGCAGCAGCAGTAGGTTCTCATCTTCAGCAGACCAAGCAAGAAGCCAGAACAACAACGACAAAATAAATACAACCTTGAATATGATCAAAGCGCCAGGGCTTATGAGGTTTCTTTCTGCTACGGGAACAGGATGAGTTCCTGTTTTGATCTTCGCAATCAACTCTCCTTCAGTTCAAGGACGTGGTCTCTCTTAGACACCGAACAGCTGGAGCCAAAGCAGCCGGCTTTCTTCTGTGAAAGCTGTGTTGCCTGCCCTGGGTTTCTAGCGCCTCTCAGCCCTTCCTGCTGAACAGACAGCCCCACCTCCAGCACTCTAGCAAGTGTCTCTGGGCTTAGCCAGTGTTCCGTGATACTGGCTATCCTCTCGGTTGTATTTGCAGAGATACTGTGGCTAGCTGCAGCTACATGAGGAATGTCAGCAAAGAGATTCTTAAATAGAAAACTCCTTTCTCAAGAACTATATGCTGAGAAAAATCTTTTCTTTGCTCAAATGCAAAAGAGAGTGGGCACTCAATATTTGCAAGAGTTGTGTCCGGAGCCCTTTGTACAGAGGGAAATTTGTGACCACCTTTGTAATCTATAATAGATACTGTGCACACCCCCCAACACAGACAGGCTTGTGGTGGAGTAGATTGCCAAATGCCATTGGTAAAGGCAGCTGTCACCTAGCATTTGCTAGGTTTGTATCAGACATCCTATGCTACAGATAAATCACCTTGGTTAGCTGAGAGATGCGATTTGCACTCAACTTACCCAGTGAGTACCATGAGAAACATCTTGATTGTAAACATAAATTATTAAGACACCCAAATCGAATACTATCGAGTTGGCTTTTATTGGAATTTAAAGCTAAAACAGAGGCGTAGGCTTTAGTTTGCTTCGCTTTAAGCAGAGCGCCGAAAGAAGTGACAAGAGACTGCTTACGCCATTGCTTTTTGGACAAAGCAAAACACTGAATGCATTTTAATTTTGGTTGATGAGTAAGGAAGGAAATTAACAGATGTTTAAATATCCATGAATATGAAACATTTTTGGTTAAATCTTTGCATCTTCTGCAGCACACACCAGTAAAGTCCAAGTTCGTGCAAGAACAATGAACTTCCCCGTAATATTAAAAGGTTTAGTTTGGGGGGAGCAGGAGCTCAGGGACCCACACCCTCAGTACTGAACTGCTCGCTCGTGACAGATTTCATGGAAGGAGGGGCGGTTGTTGCTTTTATTTTTGCTCTCGCTCCATCAGGTTCCAATCCAACGGCCACACACATGGCCCTGCTTAAACCAAGCGGGTTACAAAACCAAACCAAAAGTCACAAATCTGAAAAAGGGACTTGTAGGCAAAGGGGTTGAGAGTGATGAGAGGGACATAATGGGGAGGGGTAATCAGAGCGCATTACATACATGTGTAAAATTATCAAAGAACAAACTCAGTTGGTAAAGGAGGTTGTTCTATAGTTCCAAGATTGTTGACTTGTAAGAAATTGCGGATATTCATGCTAGGAGAAGCTATGCTGGTATAGCTTTATGGAAAACTGTTGTTTAATCATTGAAAGCTCCTTGGGAAAGTTCATGTGCCACCCATAATTTCTCCAGTCTGGGTTCGATCAATGCGGCCAGCCTAAGAGACAAAGCAGATGTCCTTGAAGTTAGCAGCTCACCTAAATTACTGCAAGATGCTCCCCTGTCAAAATATTGTTCGTGTATAGGTAAATGTAATTTTGAAGTAATATGAAAGGTGTCATTCAGAGATTAATTTTCAAACTCAGGATAGAATATCAATTTTCCTCCACAGCTTGAAGTCAAATATTCTATTTGTATATAAATGAATTTTTCTCAGTGGCTTACACTGAAGAGTTCCAGGTTAAAGGAATGTTCAGTAATACATGTATTCACGTACCCACCCATTCAATAGTTCATTGAGCACCAACTTCATTCCAAGAACTGTTTCAGGGTTGTAAAGAGCAGGGTTTTGAGAAAGATGTGCTGGCATAGCGACAACTGGAGATAGACAGTGACTCCGTGAAGATGAGCGGGGTGTACAGGGAAAGATCGTCTGAGGAAAGACACCCAGGTAAAGTCAACTGGCAGTGAAAAGACCTCCAGAAGAACTTGCCTAGGGCATTGGGCTGGAGAGATGGCTCAGAGGTTAAGAGCACTGACTATTCTTCCAGAGGTCCTAAATTCAATTCTCAGCAACCACATGGTGGCTCACAACCATCTGTAATGAGATCTGGTGTGCAGGCCTATATACATAACAAATAAATAAAAATATTTTTTAAAAAAGAACATTTAAGAAAGATCCAGAGGCCAAAGTGGACAGATTAGAGCAAGTGGTAGGGAGTAGTTAGCCATGGAAAAATACAAATCATCAGATATGAAATCATACAGAACAGTGATTGTATTTACCCCACTGGACACGTTTATCAATATCTGGACAGACACCTGGTGGTAACAACTGGGGACCTGCTATTAGCATTTAATGAATGGAGTTTGAAG